>UESW01004388.1:818538-854290 GCA_900491605.1 Calamus simplicifolius
TTTTTTCATAATAAAATTTATAGAAGAAAACAATAGCAATGCACACCAATAACAAATCAGGACCTACTTAACCAAATTTTCAATAAATATATCATACAAGATTAACTTTTAAATAATGTCTTATACATCAAAAATGACTTTCAAAACAACCTTAAACATTAAAAATTCATAAACAACTAAATTATATCAAGATTTTCATGTAACTAATTAAAATTATTAAAATATAAAAATCTTTTTTAGCAATCATGATCAATTTTATAAAATAAGTTATAATTAAACTGCTTATATATCTCAAATAAAATTAATAAAAATTAATTCTCAAATTTTTGATGCTCAAAGTTTCTATCAATGTTCTTGATCCTTCAACTTCATTTTGAATTGATATCAAAAGAGCTTTCACTAAATCCTATTTATAAAGACAATTCCTAAAGCTAAGAGAATTTTTACTTTTTATAAGATATACTAATTTTCTAAAGCTTTATAGAATACTAATTTTTTAAGAAGACCAAATAGATAAAGATGTAATAAATGTTCAAAAATAAATTCCTAACTCTATTAACTTGGTTTTATAATATAAAAATCATCCCCATCATCATCATCATGAATGATATTTTCATCATTTCTCAAAAGTTCATTAACAATTGGCTCTTAATTTTATTAATTAACCTTTGATTTGAGAAATTCAAAATAAGAAGCTAACTGAATACCTAATATTATTGATATAAATCTAATAAAAAAAATTTAGTTAAACATTCTTTTGATACTTTTTTAACTTTATCCGGTCAAATTAGATTATAATCTAAACCGAGCTAGTTTTAAAAAAAGGCTGGATCCCACAATTTATGCAGAGAATCATTAACTTTGAATAAATATTTTTTTGATTTATTGTATACCGTGCATGCATTTCGAGCTACCGTCACATTTCTCTGATTCAAATTCCATTGCTTACGATTCAGAGCAGAATGCTTTAAAGCCTTCCTCAATCAAGAAACTACCGTGTCCTGTCAAAACCTCTGATGTATGGCAGAAAGTACAAGATAAAAACATTCAACAATCGTTTGCACGCAAGTTACGAAAGCAAAAATGGCATACTGATCTTCCTTTATGACACTTTACGAGAAAGAAAAAGCCGACCAAAGAAAAGATTGAACAATTTTTAGTGAAAATTCATCTGTGGCAGCGACAATTCAAGATCTCTATTGGCAACTCAAACTAAAAAAACAAATTTTACACCTGGTCATTATGACTATGATATTAACAACAGGTACAACAGACAATCATTAAACAGTAGAAACTAGAAGCTCCAGGAAAATAGCACTCCCTTAGTCTTATCATATCAGCCATCCAACGGCCAAGATAAAGATAGACTTGAGGAGAGCTTTGGGCGGTGATCTTTTAGGTGGTGCAACTTTGGGCGAGAGAAAGAGAGGAGAGAGAGAAGATACGATTAGAGCCGTTGAGCCGTTGAAGATACAATCTTGTAGCCTAAGATGAGGTGAGGAGAGATCTGTGTGTAATTTTTTGTAGTGCTACAGCATTGAATTCATCTTGTATTTCTCTGGGATTGTTATTAATCAAAGGGTTGGGATATTATTGGTTAACCTCACCCTATCACTATGCGCACTACTACTCTGAGAGAGAAGCTGACTTAGCGCTAAACATGCTAAGGTCCGGTCCCCAGCTAGGATGCCTCCGTACTTAAGAAAAAAAAAAATAGCCTACCTAGCCAGATGACAAGAGGGTATATACAACCAAGCCAAGTAGCCAAAAAAACCCACTAAAACAGAGACAGCTTAAGTCGATATAGAGACTCAAAATATTCATATGAACACCTAAAGCGACCCAAAAAGCTTTCCTGATCTCCCAAACAGACCTACAATCTTCCCAGTCTCGTGTCCAAACAGGCCTACAATATTCCCAGTATATTGTCCAAACGGTCCATACTTCTTACCCTTGCTTGCATAGAACGTCAACGAACTTAATTATGACTTCAAATTCGTATTCAAATAGTTACTGAAAGCGGCAGGGACAAACCAATTACCAAGTTAGATAGTCCAGCTTGATCAGCAAATAATCAAACCAGATAGTAAGTTGCAAGGAACGTTCGGCTAGTCGGATCACTTACCAAACAATCCAATCAATCACTCATCGAAATTCATTGAGCCAGGACCCAGGTTCTACGACGGTAGGCCTCGGTTAAAAAAAAAAAAAACGTTAACTAATTTAAAAAGTTGAATAAGAAATTGCAAAGTTGAATAAGAAATTGCAGCATCCAACAACTAGCAAAACCCATTACCTTAAACATCAACATAATAACTAATGTAAATGCCAACTTAAAACGTAGCACCCTAAACTCAAACTCATATGTTTTGTATCTGTCACTGGCATTTGAAATAGTACATGTTCAATACTATAGCAGATATAAAAGGGATAAACTTCATGTACTTAAAAAGGATTTGTACTGGAATAATTCTAATCCAACCAGTGTTGCATATGGACCCCAATGGCATCCAGATACAGCGCACTCCGGCCATGGAATCCTACCACCTTCCCTTCTGTAGTGGTAGAGGTGAAATATATTCCTATCTCCTCTCCAAACGGTCCATACTGCCCCATATTTGTGTGGAACGTAAGCGATTTTATGACCGTTGGTCTCTCATCTCGGTTGATGGTGGCATAATAGCCACTAACGCATTTCAGAACCTCGTCGGGGTAGTCAAATTCGATCTGGAATAGAAATCAAAATAAGTATTTCTTGTGAGGATATTGTGTAAAACTATAAACAAACAAGTCCTTTTTTTTTTCCAAGTTCTAGAAGTTCAGTGTTTTACCATCACCCTGTGAGTAGTCTCTCCAGTGCCACCATATATTGAAGACCAAACAGACTGGCCGCTCTGATCATACTCTATCTGTATGGAGTTTATGATGTCTCCCCACATGATACTGAGTCGTTTGACTCCCGAGTAAACTCCATCATCCCAGGGTTTCCCCCCCTCTCCACCCCAGGGTCCAGGTCCAATTGGAACTGGCTCTTTTACAACATGACCACAAGCAAACTGAAAGAAATCATAATCCAAAAAATTAGCTAACAAATTTACCTGATTAACTTAAGTGAAAGAGATTAAGCTTTTAAGGAACAAAGAAAAATCATAAGAAGATTCCACTCAAAATCATTCATCAGAACGGCTAAAAAGAGGTGCAATGAATAAAACTAATTTGAAGGAAAATGATTTGAAGGGAAATCTCACTTCGTTAATTTGAAGAGACTTCATAGTTGGAAGACGATCACAACTAACTAAATAGTTGCACGTCACAGGAACAGAAGTAATTGGGCTCAAGTAGACACCCAATGCATCGAGGTATTGTCCACGTCGTCCATGAAAGCCAACAATCATGCCATCAGAGACTGTAAGGGAGAATGGAGTTCCTTCCTGCTTACCAAACGGTCCATACTTGGCACAATTGCTGATAAATGTCAACGATCTCACCACCTCTATTTTATTATCACCAAAAATACCATAATATCCAGTTATAGAAGCTAGAAATTCATCAGGCCAGTCAAGACAAACCTAAAAAAATAATAATTAATTAACAAGAAAATCCGACTGCAATTAGTCTCACAAAAATAAAATGGAAACACAAATTAAGTCATTATTGAAGACAAGGTATCTAGCATACAAGTTGGCGTAAAGACAACAAGTCTTAAAATAAAAAAAAAACTACAATTTTAAGACGCTTACGCTTCATTTGGAGAAAACAATTCAGTTGAAAACAACACCTTTTAATTTGATCTTATCGTATGCTTCTATGCTGACAAATTCCAAATCTAAAATGAAATATATATAATGGTTACTCTCTGAAATCCTTATCTTTCTATTTTGAAATAAGAAATGGACGTGTGGATTTGTGATATATCATATAGAACACAGATTCTGGATAATTAGAAATAACAAAATGTTCCCCTCTCTCTAACGCAAAATAAAGCTCGAAAGAAACAAGATAATGTTCGTATGATGACTACGAAATAGTTATTATTTTATGAAAATCTAGTAATTAATATGCACTGCAACATAGGGACTATAGTTCGTTTAGGACGTTCAAACGCTTTGCGGTTCGTATCTACATTGGACTACCTTGTCGGTCCTCCCTCCATCGCCTCCGAACTTTTTAGACCATTGCTGGGAACCATTACTGATCTCATGCTTGAATACAAGAGAATCTATAGCCCATCCATGGCTAACTATGATCTGTTTAATGCAAATAGAGCCGTTCATGTCCCACTTGGAACCTCCAGGTCCACCCCAGGGACCCACCTTGATGGGCTTATCTACCACCTTTTCTCTATCCTGCGACCAAAGACAAACAAGTTATGGTGATCAGCAATGGACAGCTAATGATCTCAAATCGTCGACTCTACGTGGAGTGAAAGGAGTCTAAATCGCCTTACCATTATACGAAGTTTCTAGGTTCAGAACTACGCACAGATGATCGTAGAAGAGGAGGACCAATATATATTGATGAGGCTTTGAGGCTGGGAAAATGGAGCACTTGGGTTCTTTGGATCCCTCTCCAGGACCTGGAGACGCTCAACTCCCGAGCCGGCTCTTTGGATCCCTCTCCAGGACTTGGAGAAGCTCAATAGCCGCGCTTCATTCGCTACAAGGCAATGCCATTAGAATTCCCGAGCCGGGTGGAGTTTTCAATCCCAAGCCTAGTTTACTTTCGTGCATCTGAAGATAAGATAGGAAAACAAAAGTTTATTTGATCATATAAACACCAGTTGAGACTGGTTATAGATGAACAATTAAGATGATAAATGATGGTCAGTATTCCCATTCTGTGATAGCAATAGCAAAGGGATAACAAATAAATATAGTCATTATTTAGATTGTAAAAAGCCATAAAAATTACTTGTTAAGTGTGCTATAATATAAGTATGATAAATAAATGTATTAGTACTCAGAAAGCCTGGACATTGCTGGTAATTTAAATAAAAATGTTAGAAAGCACCATGGTACAACTCTGTACAAGGTACGTTTATCAACGGGACGAGACAGCGTCATTGATGGTTGTTTTCCAGCGGTGCTCAAGTCCTCTTAGTGAAGGCTTTTTACCAAATTTTTTTTTCCGTAAAAACTGGTGCCCTTTTTTATATAAAAATAATGAATGCCATCTTACTCTCAGAATAACTAACCTTATCTTTCTTTAGAAAAAAAAAAGCCATCTAATTAGATCAAGCTCGGATTAACATGAAAATACTTTGAACTCAATGAGGCTCTTTTGTTTTGTTTTGTTTTTTTTTTTTGTACTTTACAAATTTATTTTATTATTTCTTTATAATTATTTTTTTAATTTTAAAATTTCTTAGTGCATCAAATTAAATAACTCTATTTTAATGAACATACAGATGACTTAAAAAATAATGAAAAAGCATCATAGCAAATGTTAGGACCACAATTGCTAGTATACATGCTAGAGGATAGGTAGCCAATCTACGCTATATGGAATTAGATATAGCACATCATTTTGGGAGATAATATACATTGCTAATTAATGTACAAAGGCACTAGAAGTTGGCATCAATGATAGAGCATCATCAAATTTTTGAATAGATCTTCTCTCATCTTAATTCTTGAAAAAAAATTGTTCATTTTCAATAAGCATTAAGTCCATTTCTTGATAGAACAAAGTTTAGACTAATACTTAATTGCTATGAAATAAAGCAACCTTTGAAGATCATACTATATGTGGTGAAAGATGCATTGCTAAGTTACCATGAGGTTCCGAATGATTCTCAAATTCCTTCATGCACCATGTTCATCTTCACAATTTCAAGTTCATTTTTTTTTTTTGCATGTGTTAATCATAGTGGTTAATCATAATGTCAAAATTTCACATTAGAGTAGATGAATACATGGTTAATCATAGTGGTCGAAATAATTATTTGAGATGCATTTATTGGACTATAAACATACCTAATGGCCGACAAAGCCAATGCAACTAGAGGTAGCAAAATTTGATCTTCACTTTTCTTTAAAAAATAGGATGAGAATTTTACTTATTCTTCTTTCTTATCTAAACCTAAAATGATTAAAAAAAATTCAAGTTAAGCTAGATGGTCACAAGTGGCTTGAAATGGTTGAAAATTAGTATTTGCTAAAAAGTACATAAGTTTTAATTACCATTTATAATTAATTATTTAGATATAAGAATAAGATATATTTATTTTATTTATTTTAATTTTAAAATTTTATTTAAATAATATTATATAATTTATGGACCATCAAACATATGATTAATATTTTAATATTTTATATTGACGTGCAATCAGAATGACCCACGTCACGGCCCTCTGTCGCAGCGACCGAGCCTTCCTGGAAAGGTGGGAGGATGTGTGAATTGAATATGATTGCAATGAAAATTTGTCGAGCTCTCAATCTTTATAATTACCCGACGCTCCCTTACGTGTGATGTAATGCGTTGGGAATCATATAGGCTGCAAGGTGGAGGAAATTTCCTCTTGTTTTTACTTTTTTTTTTTTTTTGACAAGAGTACGAGCTCTGTTTCTACGGGAACTTGTAACCTATAGACTGGTCAGCCTTGAACGGAGATATAACGCCCGTAAAGCGATAAAAATACTGATAATAAAAAAGAAAATTCAACATATTTTGGTTGCCAGAGGCATTCGATTAAGAAAAGACTATCAATGATTGGATTAGTTGCAATAAATTTTTGATCTTCGTAGTTTCAGAAATTCTGGCAGAGATCTTCGCCTTTTCATGTTCTGTAACGAATAACTCAACTTTAATTATTAGAACAGCTTTTAAGTGGCCGTTGGCTCGCAGCATGTGATAGTCATTGGCTGGCGCCAAAATAAAATCTGCCCTTCTTCTTCTTCTTCTTTCTTTCTTTCTTTTTTCTATATTTTTTTAAAAATTTAATACAGGCAAACAACCTTATAAATCTTACATGAGAACAGTTCAAAAGAGAATTAAAGTGCACAGCGCTATCCCATCGAGCATCCGAAAAGCTCATCGAATTCCATGATATGAATGCATCCCCTTTCCGACCATTTCTGAGCTTGATGCCAAGAAGTATTGATTCGACCGTCTTTTCAGATGGCATCCTTTAGTCCCAGTGACCCACCGGCGGCACCCCAATGTTCTCCGGCTAGTATCACCGCTCTACTGCCTCTTTTTCTCGTTCTACGGCAGCCAGAGAGCTTTCCGGGTGGACTGAAAGGCTGGCCGGCGGCTGATCCAATCCCATGGGGGTCAGGTTACCACCCAACGGTGTTTTGTACAGGGAGATGGAGGAGGGACTACAAGGGGCTGAGGGTTTAAATTTTATTCAAAGAAGGTAGGTGCTTAAATGCAATAATAGCATCCTGTTGCTGTCAAATCACTTGTGAGGAGCTTTGGGCGAACTGAGATCTCCACGGTTCTTCAGGAACACGGTGAGGTCCCCTTCTTCTTCTGAAAGCCTGCAAAAAGTTCCAGACCTGTGGTTTCGGTAGGGACCCTCCGACGCTCAAGTTAGTGACTTGGAGAACAAGGATCTGAATGAAAGAGTAGGGATTGAGTCCCCCTCTTTGAGGGTTGGGGCCTTTATATATCTATTCGGGGGATCCCTCCTACCCTTCGTTCATAACAGTCGGATCCTTTTTTTGGATGGTTGTTGATTTCCGGTCCTCAATGTGCCGCAAAGGACGGTAATGGGGCTGGACGTGGATGGCCACACCCGACGGTAGTGGTGCCAAGGGGAGGCACGTTTATTGCACACGTTGCCAGGCATGTTCGTGGCAAAGTAACCCGCCATTCTTGGGGAAGTGGGCCATGCAGCTTGGTCGAGGGGGCACTATGAGATCGACAAATAACTGAGTTGCTCCTAGGTCCGAGGAGAACCGACGCCGAAGTCGACGCCAAGGCCGATGCCGAAGCCGACACCGAGGCCGACACCGAGGCCTAGATGGGCCAATGCCGACGTTGAGGCCGAGATGGGCCGAGGCCGACGCCGAGGCCGAAATGGGCCGCGGCCGACGCAGAGGCCGAGATGGGCCGAGGCCAACGCAGAGGCCGAGATGGGCCGAGGTCGACGCCAAGGCCAAGATGGGCCGAAGCCAGGATGAGCCCAATGCCAAAGGGTTGGAATGCGCCAGATTGTGTGACGTCGGGTTCGTGGTCCCTTCATCTTGTGGGTCATGTGGCTTGATCAGCCACATCAGATGCCCCCTCGCTCCTGAACTGGCGTAATCGTTTATTGTGCCAAGTGAAAGGGGCGTCGAATCATTAGCGGCTGATCCCCATATCTCCTTCTTCGTTTACTCAGGTTAGTTCTGCATGCCTTCCCTATCGTCTTCTTCTCCTAATTCGTCTTCCTGGTCCTCCACGAACCAGGTTCCTCTAACCCGTATGGCTACAGCCGGGGACCCTGCTGTCAGGAGCCTGCCGGTGGCCGTAGCTCCACCTCCTAGGGTAGCTTCATCCTCTAGGGCAAGCAGGGGTTCCCCTGAGGGGACTGTCTCCACTGTTACCCCCGCCGACCTTGCGGCTTTTAGAGTGGCCTATAGGATACCCGAAGGGGTGCGACTGATCGCCCTAGGACCCGATGATAGGGTGACTTCTCCCCCTCGGGGGATCGCCCTATATGAGGAGTTCTTGAAGGCCGGTCTTCGTCTTCCCCTTCATCCTTTTATCATTAACCTATTAGATAGGTATAATTTGGTCCCGGCCCAACTAGTTCCCAACTCAATTAGGGCCATTTGTGCCTTCTTGGTGTTGACCCGCCTTCAGGGCTTCCTGAGCAACGTCTCCCTCTTCCGCAGTCTCTACACACTCCGGGCTCAGTCCGGCTGGTGGTTATTTGCCCCTCGGCCGGGTAGAGCCCTTAGGCTAGGTCTTCCATCGTCCATAAAGGGATGAAAATCCCGATTCTTCTTCGCCGAGGTGGATGGGGTAGGAAGGGAATGGGGCATGCCTAATACCGAGGCCAACAAGAACATCTCGGTCGTGCTGAGGGACCAGGAGGCTTTCAATCTTCTCCTGGCAACTGAGCTCCCGTCCTATCGAGAGCTGTTGTCGGAGGACAATCTCTGACACGCCGGCATCACTCCTGATGACGGTGAGGGCCTCTTCGAAGATAGCATTTTCTTTCGTTTCCTTTTTTATCGACATCGGTTCTCGTGCAGCCATGAGGATCAACATATCGGCCCAGGCTTTCCGAAGGGCCGTTGTCAAGAAGGGTGCTGAAGCCGAGGGATCGAGGAAGAGACCTCGGTCCCAATCGCCACCTATGCCCTATAACGCCCCTAGACTTCCTACTCCATCGCCACCACCCCATCAATCTCCTGCACCACCACCACCGCCACAGCGATCTCCTACACCGCTACCGCCACGGCGATCTCCTACACCACTACCGTCGTCAGAGCCCATCGATCTGACCATGGGTACGCCGCCCGAGGAGTCGAGGGCCCACATCGTCCGACCTGCCGAGCATCCTGCTCCACCGACCACTGAGCCGATCCCGAGGGATGCGCCTCGGGCCAGTGGAGGGGCGTATGCCGATAGGAGGCAGAAGGCCGTAGTTGGCTACAAAGCCCACACCGCCGTGTCCGAAACCATAGGGGACAGGATGGGACCGATCCCCTCGCAGCCTTCTCTTATGAACCACCACCACCTCGCCGAAAAACTACTATCGACGGCATCCACTCCTGCTATTTGGGAGGAGATCAGGCGGACCAACTCCCATACCCTCTTCAAGGATTGCCAGGCGGCCATGCTCCGGGTAAGTGATCGTTTATATCCTGACCATGTTCGCTTTCCCCATGCTTACTCTTTGTCACTGACATTGGTCTTGCTGTGCAGATGGTAAATATCTTCAACTATACGCAGACTCTCGCCGCCAGTGGGGAGCGTCAACTTAATCGCTACCACCGGGAGGCTCTCGAGTGCCGGGACCGGGCCGTGAGAGCTGAAGACGCTCTCAAGCTGACCCTAGCTGGGGAAGCAGAGAGGCTCGACATGGTTCGGTCTCAAGCGCGAGCCGAGTCGGCGGCGGTGCAACACCAAACGTGCAAGGCCCTCCAGCGCACCCTCGTGGCCGAGGGGAAGTTGATGGCCGCTGAGGTGGAATTGGCGACGTCAAGGCCCAGCTCGAGGCAGCGAAGTCTGAGCTGAAATCTGTCGAGGAGAAGACCGAAATCTCTGAGGAGGTGGCTCGCCTGGCTGATATCAAAATTGCCGAGGCCACGAAGGCAGTGAAGGCTGCCGACAGGAGATCAGTTGAGGCTGAAGCAGCGGCTTGGGCCGCAGAGGAGAAGGCAGCCAATGCCGCGTAAAAAGTCATGGAGAGCTACCGAAGCTCTCAGGTCTTCGTCGAGGAGGTGGCTGAAGCTGGGGCCGGCGCCTACCTCCATGGTTTTTATGACTGTCAAGACAAGGCAGTGAGGGTCTTTGGTACTGAAGGCCTTAAAGACCTGGAACCCGACGAAGACCTTGAGGATGGGGAGATCGACCATGACTCCGTTCTGGCAGACAATGCTGTCCCCCCAACCGACGCTGCTCCAACAGAGAACTGAAGATCCGCGGTCTCAGCTTTTTCTTTACTTTTTCCTGTTTAAAAATGTACTCAAGTCCGACTATGGTCAGCATTTTGTAAGAGCTTTGATGATCAATGAAAGAAAGTATCCTTTGAAATTTGTGTTGAAATTATGAATTCTTTCCTTTCTTTTGTTCAATGTTATCGATACTTAGCTTCTCAAGCCGCTCGTCCAATGTAATCTTCGGCGCCCATAGGAGTTGCATAGAATCACACCAACCTGATCAAAATGGGGTCTCTTATAGTTTAGCTGGAAATGTTTTGGGATCAGTATGCGCTGATTCTCGACCGCTGTCGTCGGTTGCCAACGAGCCGTAAGTATCGAGCTGGCCTCGAATAGTCTTGCGACTCCGATCCTTCGGCATTATTTTGCTGAGGGGCTTTATAGTGTTGCCTTGCCGACATGCTTTAGGTGCCATTCCGCCGATGGGCATTTAATGTCGTCTTGTGGGAGTGACCCGAGACCAGGCCAGGAAGCCTTTTAACCCCGAAGGGCGACCTGAGGGTGTTGCAATCAGGCTCAGGGTCCTTTCAACCCCAAAGGGTGACCTGAGGGTGCTATGATCAGGCTCAGGATCCTTTCAACCCCGAAGGGTGACATGAGGGTGCTGTGACCAGGCTCAGGGTCCTTTCAACCCCAAAGGGTGACCTAAGGGTGTTGTGACCAGGCTCAGGGTCCTTTCAACCCCAAAGGGTGATCTAAGGGTGCTGTGACCAGGCTCAGGGTCCTTTCAACCCAAAGGGTGACCTGAGGGTGCTGTGACCAGGCTCAGGCATTGACGTTGGAGTTCGGCTTCTGCATCGACACTAGAGTTGGCTTTGATGCCAACGTCAGAGTCGGGCTTTAGTGCCGACGCAGGAGTCGGGCTTCTGTGCCGACACGAGAGTCGGGCTTTGGTGCTGACGCAGGAGTCGGGCTTTTGTGCCGACACGGGATTCGGGCTTCTATGCCGAAATTGGAGTCGAGCTTTGGTGCCGACGCAGGAGTTGGGCTTCGGCGCTAATGCTGAAGTCGGGCTTCTGTGCCAATGCTGGAGTCGGGATTTGGTGCCGATGTGGGAGTCGAGCTTCTGTGCCGACATGGGAGACGAGCTTCTGTGCCGACACTGGAGTAAGGCTTTGGTGCCGATGCGGGAGTCGAGCTTCGGTGTCGATGCTGAAGTCGGGCTTCTATGCCGACGCTGGAGTTGGGCTTCTGTGCCGACGCGGGAGTCGGGCTTTGGCACCGATGCGGGAGTCGAGCTTCAGTGCCGACGCTGGAGTCTGGATTTTGCCACATCGTCATAGAACAGAAAGGCAATGCGAAGTAATGCATAAAAGTGCACTTTTATTTCAATAAGATTGAAAGATGAGGTATTCAAACCTACGAACATTCAGTCGAGTACATACTGATAGTACTGGTGAAGGTTGTCGGAACTCCAAGTTCTAGGGAGCGGTCTCCCGTTGAGCTCCTCGATTCGATAAGCTCATCGGTGAAGGGCCTTCATGACCCAGTAGGGCCCGTCAGTTGGGTGATAACTTTCCTCCCTCCGTTGGCTTTGAGACCTCGGCCTTTCGGAGGACCAAGTCTCCAGGACGAAACACCCAGGGTCTAATGTGGGCATTGTAATACCTTGCCGCTTTTTGAGGATAAGCGGCCATCCTGATCCGCGCTTGATCACGCATCCTCGATGAGGTCCAAGTTGGCCCTCAGTTGGGCTGAGTTGTCCTCCTCATTGTAGGCTTCCGCCCGAGGACTGGGGACCTAATTTCCATTGGAATGATGGCCTCAGACCCGAAGACAAGACTGAATGGAGTTTCGCCGGTTGGAGTCCTCAGAGTTGTATGGTAGGCCCAGAGGACATGGGGGAGTTCTTCCACCCATCTCCCTTGAAGTCATCGAGCCATGTCCGAAGCCCTGAAGGATAGTGCGGTTGGTTACCTCTGCCACCCCGTTGGTCTGTGGGTGACCGACAGAGGTGAATCTTTGGTTGATTCCTAACTCAATACAAAATTCTCTAAAGGGGCATTATCGAACTATCGGCTGTTGTCTGTGATGAGAGTGTTGGGGAGTCCGAAATGGCAAATTATAAACTTCCAGAAGAAGGTTCTCACTCTTGCTTCGGTTATTTTGGCTAGAGCTTCAGCCTCTACCCATTTGGTGGAATGGTCGATAGCAACCAACAAAAACTTTCGCTGACCGAAGGCAGGGGGAAATGGTCCCAAATGTTCATCCCCCACTGGGCGAAGGGCCACGGAGTAGAGATGGGACTCAGATGAGAAGTGGGCTGCCACTGGACGTTGGCGTGTCGTTGGCAACTGTCACACATTCGTACTAATTCGGCCGCATCTTCCCACATGGTGAGCCAATAATAGCCTTGACGGAGGGCTTTATACGCCAGCGCTCTGCCCTCCAGATGGTTCCCGCATGCGCCTTCGTGAATCTCGCGGAGGATGTAGTCGGCCTCGGTGGGACCGACACACTTGAGGAGGCGATACGAGAAGGACCTCGGTATAGGCGTCCATCCATTATTAGAAATTTGGAGGCTCACCATTTGAGGAGTTTGGCCTCGGTGGGGTCATTAGGAAGGACACCGTTGGCGAGATACCGGACATAGGCGTCCATCCAGGTCGGCTCTTGGCCGATGGGCAATGCTTCCTCCTTGGTCTCGATGCTCGGGTCTTCCAAATATTCCATATACGTCCTTCCCATGGATCCATCGACCGTCGTGGCCAACCAGGATAGCGCATCGGCTCTAGCATTCTCGTCCCGGGGAATATAGCTGATACATAAATGAGCAAAGAGCAGGGACTGTGATTGGACCTTGCTTAGGTATCAGGACATGATGGGGTCCCAAGCTTCATACTCCCCAGTGATTTACCCCGAGACGAGTTGGGAGTCGGTGTATGCTCTGAGATGCTCTACTTTAAGTTCTTTGGTAAGCCTCATCCCGGTCAACAAGGCTTCATACTCGGCTTAATTGTTTGTGGTAAGGAAGAGAAAGCCGAGAGCATACTCGATTATTACACCGTCAGAGCCGTCAAGAATGAGTCTGGCATCGCTTCCTTGGGAGTTTGAGGCCCCGTCCATGTGAAGAATCCAATAACTCCTTGGATCAGTGGTCGGCGCCTCCAGGGACTTCATCGGGAGCTCCCTGACCTGTTCATCGGTCCAAGTGCATTCGACTAGGAAATCCGCCAAGACCTGGGACTTCATAGCCGATCTCGGTTTGAAGGTCAAATCAAATTCTCCCAACTTGAGTGCTCACTTTGCCAGCCGACCGGAAGTGTTAGGCGAGATAAGATCGTCCTCAGAGGCTGGTCCATCAGCACCATGATTGAGTGGCTTGAAAGTAAGGCCTGAGACGTTGAGCCGACACTATTAGTGCGAAAATAATTTTTTCGGTTTTGGTGTACCTGGTCTCGGCGTTATGAAGCACTTTACTGGTGTAATACACCGGCTTCTGCATTCCTTCAAGGTCTATTGGATGAGGACGAAACTGACTGCCTCCTGAGAAGCGGCCAGGTACAAAAAGAGATCCTCCCCCTCCACAGGTTTCAACAATAGCGGTGGAGTCGATAAGAAATTCTTCAGTTCCTCGAAGGCCCTTTGGTAGTTAGCCGTCCACTCGAAGCCTTTGATTTTTCGTAAGGCCTTGAAGAAGGGAAGGCATCGCTCGGTCGATCTGGATAGGAAATGACTCAGAGCAGCCAGTCTTTCGGTCAGACCCTGGATTTTCTTTTTGTTCACCGGCGGCCTCATGTCTAGGACAGCTTGAATCTTATCCGGGTTTGCCTCTATTCCTCGTTGCGTCACCATGAATCCCAGGAACTTGCCCGCTGCGACTCTGAAGGCACACTTCCGGGGGTTCAGCCTCATCCAAAACCGACAAAGATTGCTGAAGATCTCCATCATGTCAGATATATGGTTGTCGGCTCGGACGCTTTTGGTCAGCATGTCGTCTACGTATACCTCCATATTGCGCCCGATCTGACTTTCGAAGACTTTATTCATCAGCCTCTGATAGGTAGCCCCGGCATTTTTCAGTACGAAGGGCATGACTTTATAGCAGTAGATTCCTTTTTTGGTCACGAATGATGTAGCCTCCTCATCTGACGGCTCCATTCTGATCTGGTTGTACCCCGAGAAGGCATCCACGAAACTGAGAGTCTCGTGGCCGGAGGTGGCATCCACCAACTGGTCGATCCTAGGGAGCGGGAAGCTATCCTTGGGGCAAGGCCTTGTTGAGGTCGGTAAAGTCGACACACATCATCCAGCTTCCATTGGCTTTCCGAACCATCACCATATTAGCCAACCAGTCGGGGTAATGGACCTCCCGAATGTGGTCGGCGGCGATCAGTTTGCGGATCTCCTCGTCGATGGCTTTCTGTTGCTTAGGGGCAAAGCTCCTTTTCTTTTGCCGGACCGCCCTACAGTTGGATTTAATGTTAAGTTTGTGAGTGATTACCTTCGCCAGTATACCTGGCATGTTGGTCGGTAACCATGCGAAGATGTCGGAGTTGGCTCGGAGGAAACCGAGGAGTCGGTTCCTCGCCCCCTTAGGAAGAAAGGCTTCAATTTGGACGGTTCTCGTCGAGTCCTCTCCTAGGAGGAAAGTCAATAGATGCCCCGCCGGTTCTCCCCTCTTCTTAGCTTCTCTCGGGTCTATTAACTCGGGAGTCGGCGAATTGTCGGCCGACTGAGGACTAGAGGCCGTGTGGTAGCAGAGGGGCGTCGGACTCCTTTCCCCCCGCATCTCCCCGATCCCATGACGGGTGGGAAATCGCACAAGTAATCTCTTCGTCGAGATAATGGCGTTCAACAGATTTAGGCCCGGCCTCCCGAGAATGGCGTTGTATGCTAAAGGGACTCTTACCACCAGGAACTTCATGAAGATCGCACTCTGAAAGGGTGGGTCTCGGCTGTGACTGGAAGAGTAATCTCTCCCTCAACTTTCACTGATGTTGGCCCAGATGACAACCCAAGAGGGGGGGTGAATTGGGTTCTTTAAAAATTTAGCCTTTTGAAAAATTGTTTGCTTAAGATGAATGAAAGCAAATGCAATGTAAATACAAAGTACAGCGAATAAAACAGAGATAGAGATAGAGTCAATGGAAGCACGACAAACACAAAGATTTTATAGTGGTTCGGTGTATCCAACACCTACATCCACTCCCAAGATCCTACTTGGGTCCACACTATAATCACCTCGATTACAGTCGAGTTGTTTTACAAGTTCACAACTCAAACTTGTTGTTTTACCCGGGATCACAACGAACCCAGCCGGTTTTTTGGGCTCACCAGCACACAACCCAAAACTCAAGCAAAACTAGCTTGACCCGAGGTTAACAACCTCCACTAGTTCAATCCCCTTTGATTGAACTAGGCACAAACAAGTATGAATGTTTTACAAATTTTCACAGCTCCTTAATGAGCAAATATTCAAAGAAAAGTAAATAGGTTTAGAAAAGCCTGATTTGAAGTTGTTTGGCTTTGAGCTTTTCTTCTTTTCTTCTTTTCCTCTTCTCCTTGCTGGGTTGAATCAAGCCTCAGCTCCGATTCTTCACAGTAGATGCAGTTGAGAAGATTGAAAAGTTGGTCTCTTTCTTCTAGATGAGAATCCTCCGATTTTCCTCTATTTGACGGCTTGGATTCTTCTTTGAGCTTTGTGGAGTGGAAGGTTTTGAACTTGAAAGCTCCTCTCTTGGATATAGGCTCAAGACTTCTTGGATTTTGATTTTTGATTTTTGTCTATCCGTTTCTATCTTTCTCTTTCTATATATTTCAACCGGTTGTTTTTCCCCCTTTTATAGATTTTCCGTTGATTCATTTTGGGTAGAAATCTAGCCGTTGGAGTGTACCTGGAAGGATTTTTCATTCATAAAAAATAGCCGTTAGATGTCAGAAATCAAAATATTAACCGTTAGAGCTGATCTGGCATTTTTGATTTTTCATCCAGGTGGGTTGGAGTCGGCTCCAGCTTTTCAGGTGTCAAGGAACTCATCAAAAGTTCTTTCTAACTATTCTTGTTTTCTACCATTCCATCACATTGAAGTCTAACATAAAATCCACAAATGTGCAAGTGTCTTGAAGTTCGGCGTTGCACTTTGAATAAGTCTTTAAGCTCTTCAAAGATGTTCTTCAAATCACCAAAGGAGTTGAGAGTTGATTCAATCTTTGCAATCCGATCATCAAGGGAGTAAAGTGAAATTTATCAAACTCATCCTTCTGAGCTGTGCTCCATTTGAAGGTCTGAGAATCCAGTCGAAGAAGTGGATGGTTGATCATAAACTTGTGCAGGTAAAAGGCTGTCTAAATGATGGTCCAGCCTCGCAAGGCTCAGAAACTCTCGGCATAGGGGCTCTTTCATCTAGATGTCCTTTCCTATCCCATTGACCATTCACCTTGACAAAACCCATCCGATGCAATGTAGCTAAGCTATAGTAATCTGTGTGCCTTAGGTTCTTGGAAAGTTCATTCTCTTGAATTGTAACCCCTTGGCTCTTGAATACCATAGTTAGTACCATTCCATACGGTAGGGATGATCTCCTTTTCCCTCCAGCTTCTGCCATATAAAAAATCATCATTGCTGCCAGATTGATCGGCTGCCCAGTTAGAACACTGTCCATAACCACAATGTCTCGCTCCGAGACATACTCAAACCGACCAGTTTTTGGAAACAAGATCCTACTGCATATATTGTGTAATAATCTCAATTCTAGGGGTAGTTGATTGGCTCTAATTTCTTCAAACTCAGTTACATCCCTTCCTAACATCCTTGAAAGGGCTGCTGACCTATCACTATGCATGTCAGCGGCTAAACCAGTGATCGGGATGCTGAGGAGGTTTCCGAGCTTTTGAAAGGTGAGATGAATCCTTTTCCCTTTAACATTGCTTACTAAACCTCCATCCCCTCTAGCCAAATTGAGATAGAATTCTTTTACTAGGGCTGGATAGGTAGGAACATCAAGAGAACACAGCATATCCCAGCCCATTTCCTTCAATTGTCTCCCGATTGAAAACCTTCGGATTCAAATAGGTCAAAATCGACTTTTCTACCCATTGTGATGACTCTATCAGCTAGGGTATCTACCTTTGTGGAAGATGTGTTGGGATTGTCGGAATCTGTGGACGAATCGCTGCTTGGAGTCGGCTCACGAACGGGACGACGTGCGGACCGCTTTCCCGTAGTTACCGGCGCTCCAACCACTGATTCTCTCCTTTTGGGTGCCATTTGATCTTTGGAAAGGTTCGATTTGGATGGAATTAGAGATGGGGAAGTTTTGGAGAAATTTTGGAAGAGTTTGGTTAGGATTTGAGAAAGTGATGAAGTGACGAGGTGTCGACTCTGCCCTAATAAATCAACATTTGACTCCCAGGTGTCGACTCCCGCAAAGTCGGGTGTCGACTCCAAATCGCTAACACAGTCAGCGCTCGAACTGGAGTCGGCTCCGAATTCACAGGTGTCGGCTCCAAGGTCAGGGACCGAGAGCGACACAGTCAGAGGTGTCGACTCCTCATTCTGAGGTGTCGACTCCAGAGACAAATTCAGCAAAAAATATATGAGATACAAATGACTGAAACTCGTCAAAATAAATTTTATAAAATTTTGATAAAATTATGGAGTATTAAGGATCAAATAGCTCAAATGACTAGATAATTTGTCCTTAAATAGTGAAGGGAATATCAAGAAATTGATAGAAATTTTAGATTCTCATTCCTTAATGTATCAAAATCAATCCATAGGGTCACATATCCCTAATTCACCTCTAAGATAACAAAATCTTTCTTCACTCAAAGGTTTTGTAAATATGTCAGCTAATTGTTCCTCTGTATTAACATATTCAAGACAAATTTCATTATTAGCTACATGTTCTCTTATGAAATGATATCTAATCTCAATGTGTTTTGTTCTTGAATGTTGAATTGGATTTTTAGTTAGATTTATTGCACTCGTGTTATCACATCTAATTGGTGTTTTGTCGGGGGTTATGCCATAATCTTCAAGTTGTCTCTTAATCCAAAGGATTTGAGCACAGCAACTTCCAGCTGCAACATATTCTGCTTCAGCAGTAGATAATGCAACCGAATTTTGCTTTTTGCTAAACCAAGAGATTAAGTTACATCCTAAGAATTGACATGCACCACTTGTGCTTTTTCTATCCAATTTACATCCAGCATAGTCAGAATCAGAATATGCAATTAAATTTAAGGTTGAGTCTCTAGAGTACCATAAACCTACATTTTTAGTTCCACTTAAATATCTTAAAATTCTTTTTACAGCAATTAAGTGAGATTCTTTAGGTTCAGATTGAAATCTAGCACATAGACATACTGCAAACATAATATCTGGTCTACTAGCAGTTAAGTAAAGAAGAGATCCAATCATACCTCTGTAATGTTTTTGATCTACTTTCTTACCATCTTCATCTTTGTCCAATTTGCACGAAGGACTCATAGGTGTCCCAAGTGGTTTGATTGACTCCATTCCAAATTTCTTGAGCAGTTCTTTTGTGTATTTGGCTTGATTGATGAAGATTCCATCTTTGCTTTGTTTGATTTGAAGTCCTAGGAAGAAGTTGAGTTCTCCCATCATACTCATTTCAAACTCACCCTGCATTAACTTTGCAAATTCTTGACATAACAAATTGTTAGTAGCACCGAAAATAATATCATCAACATATATCTGTACTACTAATAAATCTTTGTCTTTTGTTTTCAAAAATAGTGTTTTATCGACATTTCCTCTTACAAAATCATTTTCAATCAGAAATTTACTTAATCTTTCATACCAAGCCCTAGGTGCTTGTTTCAAACCGTATAGTGCTTTGTGTAATTTAAAAACATGATTTGGAAATTCATGATCTTCAAATCCCGGTGGTTGTTCAACAAAAACTTCTTCATTTATAAATCCATTTAAGAATGCGCTTTTAACATCCATTTGAAATAAATTGATATGCATATGACATGCAAATGCAAGTAACAATCTAATTGCTTCAAGTCTAGCTACAGGTGCAAAAGTTTCATCAAAATCAATTCCTTCTTCTTGATTATATCCTTTTGCAACTAATCTAGCTTTGTTTCTTATTACTATGCCATTTTCGTCTAATTTATTTCTAAATACCCATTTTGATCCTATTACAGAATGATCTTTAGGTCTATCACTAATGTCCAAACATTATTTCTAGTGAATTGATTTAATTCTTCTTGCATGGCTAACATCCAGTTATTATCTTTTTCAGCTTCTTCAATAGTTTTTGGTTCAATTTGAGATACAAATGCAAGATGATTATTGATGTTTCTCATTGATGATCTAGTTCTTACTCCTTGAGATGGATCACCTATAATTAATTCTCTTGGATGACCATAGGCATATCTCCAATCTCTAGGTAGATCTATATCATTACGATTTCCATCAACAACATCAACACTAGGAGAATCATTATCTTTAGCTTCTTGTTCATGATCTGAAGATACATCTATATTTAATTTTTCAATGTCTCTTTCTAGAATGTTTGTATCTTCCTCATCATCAATCTTTTTAGAACTTGATGCTAAAGATTCATCAAAGATTACATGAATAGATTCTTCTACTATTAAGTTTCTCTTGTTAAATACTCTATAAGCTTTACTTGATGTTGAATATCCTAAGAATATGCCTTCATCAGATTTTGCATCAAATTTTCCTAGGTTATCTTTGCCATTATTATGAATGAAACACTTACAACCAAATGCATGAAAATAGCTTATGTTTGGTTTTCTATTATTCCATAGTTCATAAGGTGTTTTCTTAATGATTGGCCTAATTAAAGCTCTATTAAGGATGTAGCATGCCGTGTTTATAGCTTCTGCCCAAAAGTATTTTGGTAAGTTGCTTTCACATAGCATGGTACGGGCCATGTCTTCTAGGGTTCTATTTTTTCTTTCAACTACACCATTTTGTTGCGGTGTTCTAGGTGCAGAAAAATTATGATGGATGCCATTTTCTATGCAAAAATTTTCAAATAAATGATTTTCAAATTCGGTGCCATGATCACTTCTTAGAGACACTATGGTGTTTTTTCTCATTTGTGACCTTCTTGAAGAATTTCAAAAATAGTGGAAAGGTCTCATCCTTATGAGCTAAAAATAACACCCAAGTGTATCTAGAGTAATCATCTACAATCACAAGACCATATTTCTTTCCTCCTAGACTTGTGGTTCTAGTAGGTCCAAAAAGATCCATGTGAAGTAGTTCAAGTGGCCTAGAAGTGGAAACAATATTTTTAGTTTTGAAAGAATTTCTAGTTTGTTTTCCAAATTGACATGCATCACAAATTTTATTATTTTCAAAATCTAATTGTGGAAGTCCTTTTACTAAATCCATTCTAATTAATTTTGAAATAAGGTGTGTGCTTGCATGACCTAATCTACGATGCCACAACCAACCAATCTCATTTATATTAGCATTATTAGCAACTAGGCAATGATTACTTGTAGACAAATTGTCTAAATCAATCAGGTATACATTGCCATTTCTATTTCCAATAAAAACAATGCTATTATCAATGGGATTAGAAACTGTGCATATAGAAGATTCAAATGATACTTTAAAACCTTTGTCACATAATTGACTAATGCTAATTAAATTATGTTTCAAACCATCAACATATAAGACATTTTCAATATATGTGGAGGGAGTTATTTGAATGTTACCAAACCCCAAGATTTGGCCTTTGCCATTGTCGCCAAATGTAACTACTCCTCCTCTTTTGCTTTCAAGGGTGATGAATTGATCCTTGTCACCCGTCATGTGCCTTGAGCAGCCGCTATCGAGATACCACTTTCTCTTTGATCTTTTGGCCGCAAGACACTCCTGCAAAAATAATTAAGTCTTATATTTAGGTACCCAAGCTTTCTTGGGTCCTTCATGGTTAGTAGCATAAACAATTGTTCCTTTAGGAACCCAAATTTTCTTTCCTTTACTATTTATCTTCTTATCTATTTTCTTAAAATTGCATTCAAAAACTTTGTGTCCCTTCTTGTTACAGTAATGACATGTAACATTATCAAGGTTTTGTTCCTTTTTAAAAAAGTTTTTGACAAATTTTTGTTTCAAATTAGGTCTATATCCTAAACCAGCCTTATCATATATAGCTCTTTGATTACTTAACAATAAATTAAGTTTTTCTGAACTATAAGTGAATTTATCAACAATACTTTTATATTTATCAACTTCCTTCTTTAGTTTATCATTTTCATTAGAAATTGATTCTTTTTCTTTAGTCAAATTATCTTTTTCAGATTTCAGCACTTTAGTTTCTTTATTAAGATTTTCTTTTTCTTCAATCAAAGTTAAATTTTCATTTTTCAAAAACTTATATTTCTTTTTCAAAATTTTGAAATCACCGACAAGTTCATTAAAAGCATCAAATAATTCATCAAAAGCAAATTCATCGCAAGGGTTTTCAGAACTTACCTCATCCTCTTCGTTTGCCATAAAGCAAATGTTAGCAACCTCCTTTTGTTCTTCCTCCGATGAGGATTCATCGCTGTCGCTCCAGGTTGCAACATAGGCTTTCTTTTTCTTCTTGAAAGTCTTTTTCAGTTGAGGACAATCATATCTGTAATGCCCCGGTTTCTTACATTCATAGCAAATCAAGGGGTCTTTCTCTTTATCCTTGTCCTTGTCTTTTTCTTTCTCTCCTTCCATCTTAGTTCCAAATTTCTTCTTGTGGAAGGGTCTCTTTCTCCTCATGAATTTTTTGAACTTTCTTGCTAGAAGAGCTGTCTCATCATCATCTTCTTCACTATCATTGCAGCTCTCCTCATTTTCAGCAGCCTTAAGAGCTATGGTCTTTTTCTTTTTCACATCTTCTTCTATGTGCTGCTTCATGGTCAATTCATGGGTCATTAGGGATCCTAGAAGCTCCTCTAAGGGTAAGGTGTTGAGGTCCTTTGCTTCTTGGATTGCTGTCACCTTCGCTTCCCACGTTCTTGGAAGTGACCTGAGAATTTTTCGAACAAGTTCAGAGTTAGAATATGTTTTGCCTAAACTTTTCAACCCATTTACAATATCAGTAAATCTAGTATACATGCTAGCTATATTTTCAGTTTGTTCCATGCAAAATAACTCATATTTATGAACAAGAATATTTATTTTGGATTCTTTTACTTGGTTAGTACCCTCATGGGTAACCTCTAATCTATCCCAAATCTCCTTTGCGGAATTACAAGTGGAGATTCTATTAAATTCATTAGCATCTAAAGAGCAATATAAGACATTCATGGCCTTAGCATTGAGCTGTGCCATTTTCCTATCATTATCATTCCAATCCCTTTCGGGCTTAGGAACAATAGTGCCATCAACAACGTGTGTGGGTGTACTAGGTCCATTAGTTATAACACCCCACAATTCATAATCAGAAGCTTGAATGAATATCCTCATTCTTGCTTTCCAATAAGAATAGTTGGAACCATTAAACAAAGGAGGTCTATTTGTAGAATGACCTTCGGCAAATGATCCAACTTGAGTTGCCATTTGGATCTTTAGCTCTTGATCGTGTGATCAAAATCTAATGAGCACTTGCTCTGATACCAATTGTTGGCCCAGATGACAACCCAAGAGGGGGGGGTGAATTGGGTTCTTTAAAAATTTAGCCTTTTGAAAAATTGTTTGCTTAAGATGAATGAAAGCAAATGCAATGTAAATACAAAGTACAGCGAATAAAACAGAGATAGAGATAGAGTCAATGGAAGCACGGCAAACACAAAGATTTTATAGTGGTTCGGTGTATCCAACACCTACGTCCACTCCCAAGATCCTACTTGGGTCCACACTATAATCACCTCGATTACAGCCGAGTTGTTTTACAAGTTCACAACTCAAACTTGTTGTTTTACCCGGGATCACAACGAACCCAGCCGGTTTTTCGGGCTCACCAGCACAAAACCCAAAACTCAAGCAAAACTAGCTTGACCCGAGGTTAACAACCTCCACTAGTTCAATCCCCTTTGATTGAACTAGGCACAAACAAGTATAGAATGTTTTACAAATTTTCACAGCTCCTTAATGAGCAAATATTCAAAGAAAAGTAAATAGGTTTAGAAAAGCCTGATTTGAAGTTGTTTGGCTTTGAGCTTTTCTTCTTTTCTTCTTTTCCTCTTCTCCTTGCTGGGTTGAATCAAGCCTCAGCTCCGATTCTTCACAGTAGATGCAGTTGAGAAGATTGAAAAGTTGGTCTCTTTCTTCTAGATGAGAATCCTCCGATTTTTCTCTATTTGAACGGCTTGGATTCTTCTTTGAGCTTTGTGGAGTGGAAGGTTTTGAACTTGAAAGCTCCTCTCTTGGATATACGGCTCAAGACTTCTCGGATTTTGATTTTTGATTTTTGTCTATCCGTTTCTATCTCTCTCTTTCTATATTTTCAAACGGTTGTTTTTCCCCCTTTTTATAGATTTTCCTTTGATTCATTTTTGGGTGGAAATCTAGCCGTTGGAGTGTACCTGGAAGGATTTTCCATTCATAAAAAATAGCCGTTAGATGTCAGAAATCAAAAATATTACCGTTAGAGCTGATCTGGCATTTTTGATTTTTCGTCCAGGTGGGTTGGAGTCGGCTCCAGCTTTTCAGGTGTCGGCTCCGAATCGTTTTTCCATAAATAGTAAAATCTGAGTTCGTCGTGGAGTCGGCTCCGCAAAAGTAAGTGTCGGCTCGCCGTCGTCAGGTGTCGGCTCCCGAAAACTGTAGGTGTCGGCTCCAGGATGCTCAAAAATCATCGCTCTGTTCCAGCATCGGAGTCGGCTCCAGACACAGTAAAGTGTCGACTCCGAAACCTTAGGTGTCGGCTCCGAAACTCTAGGTGTCGGCTCCAGGTTGTATCAAAAATCAGATTAAAATTGAATTGGCCATGGGGTCGGCTCCAGACTTTCTAGGTGTCGACTCCAAGCTCTGAAACTTTGAAATCTCTGATTTGTATTTGATTCAAAATTCATTTCTTAATTCCTTTAAATTGATCAAATAAATTTAAGTCCTGAAACACTTATAAAATCCATTAGTAATCAAATAAATATACTCAATTTCTTTATTAATCATCCAAATCAATGAGTGGATCAACAACTGAGTCTCCGGTGAAGCCTACGAGAGGTGTCGTCACTGGCCGAAGGGAGTCCGAAGACAAGTTCATACAAACAAATGCTTCATACATCAAAATATCAGCTGAGCTTCTACTATCAACTAATATTCTTTTACAGGATGTTTAGCAATCGTCATAGACACGACGATGCTTTCATCATTTTGGTTATTTACCCCCTCTAAATCCTTTTTGGAAAAAGGGATTACAGGACTATCTCTCTCACCCCCCCCCAAGGTCTTTTTGAAGTGCCACCCGCTCCCCAGGAGACTATCGCCACGGTCTTCTCGGTCGGGGCATTGTCGACATTGGCTTGCTGAGCCGGTGGTGCCGACGGGCCCGACGCTGTTGGATTCCCTCTCCAAACAAATTGACCGAAATGACCTTGCTGGATGAGCTCCTCTATAGCCTTCTTTAGTTGTTGGCAGTCTTCCGTGTCGTGGTCATGATCTCGATGAAAACGGCAATACAGATTTTTGTTGCGAGGAACTCCAGGCTTCAGGGGTGTAGGGCGCTTGAGATAGGATTCACCCTCGATTTCCATAAGAATGTGGGAAATCGGGGCTAATAGAGGGGTGTAACGCTCACCTATAGGGGTGAAAGTCCATGACCGATTGTCTGGCCGATGAGGCGGCTTGAACTTCTTTGCATGAGACCCTCCAGACTCTGATCGGGCTTGCTTTTTGCTGGGCCCTCATCAGTTTCCCGCCGAGAGGAGTCGGCCTCATCAGCACGAATGTATTTCTGAGCTCGACTCAGCAACTTCGCATACGAACTCGGGGGCTTCTTGTCCAATGAGTACACGAAGTAGGAAGGATGGAGTCCACGCTTCAAGGCCAAAGTGGCCACCGAGTCATCGAGATGATAAACCTCCATCGCCGCCTCTTTAAAGCAGGTAACGAAGTCTCGAAGAGTCTTCCACTCTTTTGTCGGATTGTAAAGAGGTTTTTGACTACCCGAGGGATCCTTTGGCTCGCGTCGAAGTGGGCGAGAAAAGCTTTCTCCAACTATTGGAATGAGCTGATACTGCGGGGAGGTAAACAGGAGTACCAAGCCCTTGCAACCTTTCGTAGAGTGGCTGGGAAGGCGATGCATAAAAGAGCATTCGATGCCCCTGGACCTGCATGTGCACCTTATAACTTTTCAGATGGTCCAAGGGGTCAGTAGTGCCGTCATAGGGATCTAGCTAAGGAAGGAGGAATCGGGAAGGGACGGGTTCTTCCATGATCCGCCTAGTCAGAGGAGGGCGGTTGTCATACTTCACCTTCGATTGACTTGTCAGTCGTTGGCTGAGCTCCTCCAAGCGCCGGTAGCGCTCCTCCAGTCGCTTCTCCGCGCGGAGGTGGATCCTCTCACCAATGGACTCTTCCCCTTATGAAGTAGAGAGAGGACCAGGAGAGGGATGGCGCCGACGGGCTACACTATTCCCTGGGGCCTTATCCCAGGATCGCCGGGGAGAGGGACTGTCGGGAGATCTCCTCCCAGGGACGCCTCCCATCGTGGGTGTCGCCCATGGGTGGACTATTAACTGGGTTGTGCCGCAACTTCTCCTAAAGACTGGGGTTGCGGTATAGGTTGAAAGGCCGCCGATTGTTGTTGAAGTTCATGGATCACCGCTGCAAGGGACCACACCTCCTAAGCGAGGGCGATGACCCTATCACCTTGGTGTGGTGGTGAAGGATGAACTGGCGGGAGGGCTTCTGGCTGCTCGGCCCTCACCTGCTGCTCCCCAGCCAGGCTAGTGGAAGCTTCTTGAGCACGGTTTACCACCATTTCTTCTTCTGGTTAGGAAGAATGGGGGCTCGTAAATTGGGAGCTTACTGGTTCGGGTCTGTTACTTTCTTCTCTACGCGCTGCGCCCCGCTCCCCTACCTGATGCGCCAATATGTTGCTGCCAAATCACTTGTGAGGAGCGTTGGGTGAACTGAGATCTCCACGGGCCTTTAGGAACACGGTGAGGTCGCCTTCTTCTTCTGAAAGCCTACAAAAAAGTCTAGGACCGGTGGTTCCGATCGGGACCCTTCGATGCTCAAGTTAGTGACTTGGAGAATAGGGATCTGAATGAGAGAGTAGGGATTGAGTCTCTCTCATTGAGGGTTGGGGCCTCTATATACATGTTCGGGGGATCCCTCCTACCCTTCGTTCATAATAGTCGGATCCTTTTTTGGATGGTTGTTGATTTCTGGTCCTCAATGTGCCGCAAAGGACGGGTAGTGGGGCTGGACGTGGATGGCCACACCCATCGTTAGTGGTGCCAGGGGGAGGCACGTTCATTGCACACGTTGCCAGGCATGTTCGTGGCAGAGTAACCAGCCATTCTTGGGGAAGTGGGTCACACAGCTTGATCGAGGGGCACTATGAGATCGACGGATAATTGAGTTGCTTCTAGGGCCGAGGAGAACCGATGCTGAAGCCGATGCCAAGGCCGATGCCGAGTTCGAGATGGGCCGAGGCCGACGCCGAGGCTAAAATGGACCGCGGCCGACGCAGAGGCCGATGCCGAGATGGGCCGAGGCCGAAATGGGCTGCGGCCGATGCAGAGGCCGAGGCTGAGGCCAAGGCAAAGGTCGAAATGGGCCACGGCCGACGCAGAGACCGAGATGGGCCGAGGCAGACGCCAAGGCCGAGATGGGCCAAGGCCGGGATGAGCCCAATGCCAAAGGGTTGGAATGCGCCAGATCGTGCGACGTCGGGTTTATGATCCCTTCATCTTGTGGGTCATGTGGCCGATCAGCCACATCACATCCCATGAGGGCTTGAAAGCAATAACTCCATCTGAATCAGACGCCACAGCATGATGTATATACCAGCGTTTGTTCATTTACATTTAACCTTCTAAATAATATAAGTACTGATTATGAGGGCACTGAAATGGCGCTTACATCTGGCTGTTGGAGCTTAGGCTCGGGCCCACTACGAGGCTGATCACTTCAAGGAGAGGGCAGATTCTACTGATAAGCTCTCTCGAGCCCTAGTGGTCCTCCAAAGGGAGCTCGGGGAGGCTCGCAGGATTCTTGCGGTTGAGAGGGAGAGAGCCCCTCGACTCACCGCACAGGTTGGTGAACTCCAGCGGGAGCTTGGGGAGACCCACAGGATTTTTGCGGCTGAGAGGAAAAGAGCCTCTCAACTCACCATACAGATTGGTGAGCTCCAAGGCTTCCGCGAGCAATCCGAGAAGGCTAGTCTGGAGCTTTCTCAGGCCAGGGTGGAGCACGAGAGTAAGGTTAAATCCATGCAACTGTTCTTTGATAAGAGGTGGGACCAGCTGAAAGCCAGCCATGCCGAAGATAAAGCCAGCTGGAGAAAAAGGCTCGAGGAGGAAGAGCACAAATGCCGGCGGCAGCAGGACCACCTCACCCGCCTAAGCAAAGAGCTCGCCGATACAAAGGACCGGCTAAAGTGGTCGGATGAACGAGCTGCCGAACTATCTGACGAGCTTGACTTTGCCCGTCAAGAAATTGGAGATAACCAGTCCCAGGTGGATGAGCTAAAAGATAGCCTTCGTCAGAACCAATCGGCTAGGTCTAGGACTCTCAACAGGGTCCACGTGCTGGAGGGTGAGCTAGCTCGGTGGGAGGAGCAGGTAGGGCGCTATTAGTCTCACTCATTTTGATCTTTCGACTTTCGCTTTACTCGTCTTTTTGCCTGCAGTTGCACAGGGTGAGCCAGGAATTTCAAGGGCGGTTAACAGCGTTCGGAGAGGAGGCGGCCTTGAGGCACCGAAGAATCTCCGAACTGGAGAGGTAATTAGCTGAGGCAAATGCGCGGGCCTCTTCGGCGGTGGAGGAGTACAAGAAATCCACCAAATTCGCCGACGAATGCAGGGCGGCCTGCGCTGATGCATTTCAGCTGGGCGACGATGAGGCACGGGCCAAGGTTGCCCAGGCTTAACCTGACCTGGACCTGTCGTGCCTAGAAGCCGAATATTATGAAGCATACACCCCGGGGGTCGAGGAGGATGAGTATGGAGAAATATCTGGTGTCGACCTCGAAGCTATTCTGGGAGTCGATGCGACTACCGATGTATCCCGTCGTGACACCTTCGAGAAGGGGGGGCCAAGCAATGCCCCTGCTGATGCGGCCACAGGAGATGCTAGGATTGACCCCAAGTCCTGACCCTTTGGGGGACTATATGTACTTTTTCTTTCTTTTGTCTTGTAGTTCGACTGGAAATCAATAAATGGATCAGCCATTTTTTATTTGTTTGTCTTCCCTGGATGGTTTCTTGTCTCGAATTTTGGAGGAACATCCTAGTAGAGGCCAAGGCATAGGGATTGTCTCGACGAAAAGGTCGGGCGACAACGTAGCCTGGTATAAAAGGGGGTTGAGAGACGATTTAACTCGGCTTAGGCCGAATGACGCGGTGGTTCGACCAAGTTCAAAGAATGAGATAGCTTTTTAAGGGCCGAGGGACAAAGTAACTCGGCTAGGGCCGAGGAACGAAATGGCTCGGCTAGGGCCAAGGGACAAAGTAACTCGGCTAGGGCCGAGGAATGAAATGGCTCGGCTAGGGCCGAGGGACAAAGTAGCTCGGCTAGGGTCGAGGAAGAAAGTAACTCGGCTAGGGCCGAGGAACGAAATGGCTCAGCTAGGGCCGAGGGACAAAGTAGCTCGGCTAGGGCCGAGGGAGTTCGTTTTATCAGTGATCAAACTGAGATTGCATCCTTGATGAAAAGAGAGGAGTTCGTCCCCGAACAGGGGGTTCGCTGAATCATTGCTGCCATCTCCTTATCCCTATTTATTACCCCTACCAGTGTTTTGTCTTTTCCAAGGTGGGTCGATTATCGCTTCACCGAAGTAGGTGGTACGGCCCTGTGGCTAGCAAAAGGTCGCCTGGCAATTTTCGGTGAGCTTTTATTATGTCGACCTTTTCCAACATAGGTTGCTTTGGCGTGTGATGTTAGTGCTCGTTTGTCATTGGAGGATATCATTTTCGCAGGACAATCTCCTGGATTGCCAGTATCCGCAAGGTCGGCGGACAGTTTTATGCATTAAAAGTTCATGATCCGGGGTCAGAAGTAATCTTTTGGCATGCGTCATGGTTCGGGCGACGTGCCTGGCGCGCATTGGGGGGGCGTTGTTTTCATTTCAGGAGGCCATGTGGTGGCGTAGGCTTGGCGTTTTAAGTCCCGGGGCTTTCTAATAGCTGTTCCTGGCTCGCCTCTGCTTATAAAAAGGGGAAAGAGGGGTGTGTTGAGCCATCCCGAAATTTTCTTTCCTGTGAATCATGAAGATACTCATGATGCCTGTTTCTCCAAGGTTTATCGTGGGAGAACCGAGCTTGTCCCCTGGAAGTCGCCGCTATCCCCCGGATAGCTGGGGTGACAAAGGAGCCGCTGGGGGGGCCTGCCCTCAAGAAAGGACCTTTAGAGATCGTATGGAGAGCGCACAAGAGGTCTGCAGGGATCGCACGGAGAGCACACATATACGCTTCCCGTGTGTCCTTTATGGTTCCCCCTTGGGGACGTACGGTAGGAAGTGTACGCGGGCTCCCCATGGGTTGCATGAATTTCACCTCCTCCCTTGGTTTGGATTACTGGGCTTGCCTGCCTGGGAAATCTTTCGCCACATGGGAGGGGGTGATGGTGTGTCGCCCGCAGGTACCTTGCCTTTGAGTTTGGGCAAGGTGGAGTGGTACACACCCAGTTTGGGGGAGCGCTCTGGCGCCAGGGCCTGCGAGCTTCCTTTCTACTCATCGGGAGGCCTCTTGGTTAGGTGGTTTGGGGTAATATCCCATCCACCCTTTCCGATTATTCTAATATCCCGGTTGGGTCGCCGAGATATCATTATTTACCAAAGCTAGCTGCAACGGTTGGTCCATGTCGTCCGCCCATTATCGGCTCGGGCTGACCGCTCATGGTTTGTCTGATTTGTCAGTCCGGACGCCGGAGCATCACAGTTGCCCGGATCTACTTTGGAGCAGTTTGCCCGAGTTTTGTACCCGTCTTTATTTTATACATTTCAATGCTCTTGTAATACCTCTCAGGCGGTTGTAATCGGTTTCAATGGCAATGAAATAAAGAAAGTTTTGTTCTTTTTCTTAATTTCTGTTTCTTTTGTGCCAAGAGTTGTTGTTGTTGGTGACGAAACGAGGCATAAGGACATCTCGTTCATTTTTGGACGAGGATCCCGCACTATCCGAGCTAGTCGGGGCTCGTAAGCCACCCAAATCCAGACGGAAATTTGGAGATTGTTTGGTGGTAGAACATATTCCTTGACTCTGGCCGAAGCTCGGAGATTTATTACTCAACTTTATTGGGGTTCGGAGATTTGTGGCCCGGCCCTGCCGAGGTTCGGAGAATGGTTACTCGGCCGAGCCGAGGTTCGGAGAATGGTTACTCGGCCCAGCCAAGGTTTGGAGAATGGTTACTCGGCCCAGCCAAGGTTCGGAGATTTAGAGCTTGGAGAGATGACTTAGTCGCCACCGTGAGTCATGATACCTGGCCCCTGTGAGACTCGGTGAGGAGTGTCAAGGTAGAACGGGCGGCGCATGGGTACGCCCATCATTTATGATTTGGCTACTCCCGAGGGAGTGAATTATCGTCAGGTGCTGGTACTCTTTCTTTTTCACATTTTCCAAAGGGCGGCCAATTTAAGATAGCTTGGAGGAGTATTGAGGGTATTTACTGTGAGGGTCCGGCAGATCGGGAGGAACACCGTTTCTAGAGAAGGAGGGGGGTTCCCGAACAGTTCGTCGACATTTACCGATCTTGCTCGGGAAGGGGCGTGGCCCTTCGGGTCTTGTGGTCGCCAGTTAAAGCGGCGACACATGGCGAATTCCCATGGGTCGGTATTTATGACCCGACTAATCAAGATACTCGCCTGAGAGGGGTGCCAGCATTCACCGTCCTTTTTGGTTAGCCTCTCAACAGCTCTCGACATGGATTTTCAAGGTGGAGAGCTCATCTAATAGATTAGGCATAGTGATCAATGGCCATAGGGGCTCTGAGGGGAGTCGCCCCACCGTCTTGGTTGATGGCCTGGCCCTGGCATCAGCCTTCGCAAGCCACGAGCGGCTTGAGAAGGCAGTTGAGGAGTATCTTGCCGTCTCTGTGAGGGAGACTGAGGCCCTTCGCCGGGTCATGGACCAGCAGAAGGAGGAGATAGCATCCCTCCACCAACGAGTCGCCGAGCTGTCCCGGCGTTTGGAAGACTCGGCTGCACCCGGCAGGAGTCGTTAGGTCTCTGCGAGAGCCACTTTCTTTCTTTTTTTTTTTTCTCCTTCTCTTTTTGTATTTACTTTTCTAATCAATGAAAAAGGCATTTTTTGACAACCTCTTATTCTCCGAGATCGTCGTTTAGCTCAAAGAAGAACCATTCATTTCTGTTTGAATAGTCGGGGAGCCTGGGTGGCTTCATCGATCTACGCACTGAGTCATGGCTTCGTTTGAGACAGGCGTTTTGGGTGATAGGTTATAGGGGCATTGCCCAGGGATTTTAGTAGCAGGAGGGATTTCCCGACTTTGCCTGGGGTTCGCGGCCGGTCATGTAGGGCCTGCCGAACCTTTTAGGGGTTTGCTGGAGGCGCATACTTTGTGTCTGTTGACGATTTTGCACAGTGTGCTTTTTTCAAACTGGCCGAAGTTCTGGGGGCTGTTTGGAAGTCCTTCGGTTTTAATCAGGGCTCGCGTGCTTTGGTTTTTTGCCGGGACTTTAGTTCGAAGAATTATTGCTCGGCCCTACCGAGGTTCGGAGAGTAGTTGCTCGGCCCAGCCGAGGTTCGGAGAGTAGTTGCTCGGCCCAGCAGAGGTTCGGAGATTAGTTGCTCGGCCCAGCCGAGGTTCGGAGATTAGTTGCTCGGCCCAGCCGAGGTTCGAAGATTTGTTGCTCGGCCCAGCTAAGGTTCGGAGATTTCCTGTTTAAACAGGTAACTCGGTCGTGCCGAGAATTGGTAAGCAACACCTGTTTCTTTTCACAATTTTTGGCGATAAGGTGTAGTGATTCATGTTGTAAATTATGAAACATGTGCCGACAAAAATTTAATAAGGTGAGCCTATAAAGGGCGTATCCTACTAATAATACTTACGGAGATTGTCCAAACTCCACGTCCGAGGGATGGATTTTCCGCCTAGATCTTGCAGCTTGTAGGTCCCGGGTCCGACGATCTCTGCTACTTGGTAAGGGCCTTCCCAGTTTGGTGCCAGCTTTCCTTGCTCCAGCGGTTTGGAGACAGATGCTTTCCGGAGAACGAGGTCGCCAGGCAAGAAAGCTTTCCCTTTGACTTTGGAGGCATGGTAGCAAGCCACCCTCTGCTGATAGGCAGCTACTCTGATCCGAGCTTTCTCTCTAACTTCCTCTATCAGGTCGAGGTTGGTGCGGAGCTGCTCTTCGCTGGCTTCCTCTGAGTAGCCTTCCACCCGCAGCGAAGGGAGACCTATCTCCACTGGGATAACAGCCTCTGTGCCGAAGGCCATCCGGAATGGGGTTTCGCCTGTGGGTACTCTTGGGGTGGTGCGGTAGGCCCACAGGACATGGTGCAACTCGTCTGCCCACCTGCCTCGGGCCCTGGAAAGCCGAGCTTTGATCCCTTGAAGCAAAGTCCGTTGGTTACTTCGGCTGCTCCGTTGGCTTGTGGATGCCCGACCGAGGTAAGGTGGTGACGGATCCCGTGCTCTTCGCAGAACTAGCGGAACTTTGGATTGTCGAATTGCCTGCCGTTGTCAGTGATTATAGTGTGCAGGAGGCCGAAACGGCAGATGATGGACCTCCATACGAAATCCTTGGCCCGCGCTTTGGTTATTTGTGCAACCGCCTCCGCCTCGACCCATTTAGTGAAATAATCGATGGCGACGAATAGAAATTTCCGCTATCCCGTGGCGAGCGGAAACGGGCCGAGGATGTCCATCCCCTACTTGGAAAAGGGCCAAGCGGAGGATACGGGAACCAGGTTGGCGGAAGGGAGCCTCTGGATGCTTGACTGCCTCTGGCATGGGTCGCAAGCTCGGACAAGGTCGTCTGCATCCTTCTGCATGGTTGGCCAATAGTAGCCTTGACGTAGCACCTTGTGACATAGGGACCGGCTTCCCAGATGGTTGCCGCAAATTCCTTCATGCACTTCGCGGAGGGCATAATCTACTTCAGACGGGCGAAGACATCTGAGCAATGGCATGGAGAAGGATCATTTGTAGAGCTGATCGTCGATCAACACATAATGGGTGGCCTGCAGTTTAGCCTTCTGGCTTCTCTCCGGTCGGACGGAAGTGACCACTACAAGAAACATGACTTTTGCCTACAATTTTTTTCATAGGGAAAGATAGAAAAAATTGTAGGAAAAGCCTTTCCCTACGGAAAAAAAAAATCGTAGGCAAAGATGCGTCAGAAAAGCCTTTGCCTACGACTTTCAAAATCATAGGCAAAGATCATATTTCGTAGGGACAGAGTGACTAGAATTTGAAATATAAATTTAAATTTTGAAAACTTTTGCCTACGAAGATAAAAAATCGTAGGAAAAAATCAAAAAAAATTTATCTACATCTTTCCTATGATTTTTCTTAAAATCATAGGAAAAAGTTGGGTAATAATAATTTTTAATAATTTCTTTCCCTACCAAAAACCCCAAAATCGTAGGAAAAAATCAAAAAAATATTTTTTATTCACATCTTTCCCTATGAAAATTCTTAAAATCGTAGGGAAAAATTGGCTAATAATTATTTTAAATAATTTCTTTCCCTATAAAAAGGCAAAAATTAAAAATAATTTTTTTATCCACATCTTTCCCTACGAAATTTCTTAAAATCGTAGGAAAAAATTAGCTAATAAATTTTTTTAATAATTCCTTTCCCTACAAAAAAAAACCCCAAAATCATAGAAAAAAATTAAAAAATATTTTTTATCCACATCATTCCCTACGATTTTTCTAAAAATCATAAAAAAAATTAGCTAATAATCATTTTTAATGATTCTTTTTCAAATTATTATTTTTTAACCATTTTTACCTGCAAATATAAATTAAATCATAGAAAAAAATAATAAATACACTTTTTTTTTCTTTTTTTCCCTACAAGATATGTCTAAAATCATATAGAAAAGTTATATTTATTCTATTTTAAATTTTTTAATATTTTAAAATTATATTTCTATTTTAAAATTTTTAATATTTTGCATATTTTATTTAAATAGAATATAATTTGTTTGTTTCATATTTTTTAAAATATTAAAAACTGTATCAATAAAAATAATATAATTCTTTACATACAATACCCATTACATATACAATTTTTTTACACAATGACAACAAAGGATAAGCATCAAAATAACTAATAAATGAAAGTCACTTGTCCATATCAATTATAATATCCATAACTAACATAAAACATCAAATCACATAATGAGACAACACAACATAAGGTACTCGACACTTCATAAAGGTCCCATTTATAAATGACTTCACCAGTTTTCTAGCTCTCTTTTAAACATTACTAGAGTAAGCAATGCCCTAAAATGACATTGCAATTCATCCATGTTCCAATAAGACATCATTGCAGACCTCTTATGCCAAAGTACTCCTTGCTCACTTTTCTTGAAAGATCCTTTCAGGGTATCAAAATTACTTTCTGCAAGGTTGAAAAACAAGTATTAAAAAAGTTTATATTTTATTAATTTTTATGCTCAAAGAAAATAAATTATTAAATCAGAATCATGGCAACTTGTAATTGCGTACAACTTGTTCAAATACCATGTTAGCATCTCTAAAAGTATAATTAAACAATATGAGTTTATCAAGCAAGTTAATTATGCTATGTAATTTGAAAATATCATACAAAATATGGGTCATGTAGAACATACCTATGGACTAAGATGCATGGTCATGTGCACATAATTCAATGACTCAAATAAAATATACAAAATAGATCTTATTTACATAAAGAACTTTGGCATGGCACAGAACAGCATGTACAAATAAATAGTTCAATTAATATAAAAAAGTAAAGTAAGGCTAAGACAATTAGCATTAACTAAAACCAAAGGGTTTAATTATGCTTACGTCTGTATAGATTTCTTCAAAGCAGCAACAGTTTCAGCTGGGGTAGAAGTATCGATCGAAAACTCAATTGTATCAGCCAT
>UESW01004388.1:858256-890250 GCA_900491605.1 Calamus simplicifolius
TAGGTTTATGGTATTCTAGAGACTCAACATTAAATCTGATTGCTTATTCTGATTCTGATTATGCTGGATGTAAGTTAGATAGAAAAAGCACAAGTGGAGCATGCCAATTCTTAGGAAGTAACTTAATCTCATGGTTTAGCAAAAAGCAAAATTCGGTTGCATTATCTACTGCTGAAGCAGAATATGTTGCAGCTGAAAGTTGCTGTACTCAAATCCTATGGATTAAGAGACAACTTGAAGACTATGGTATCACACTTGATAAGACACCTATAAGATGTGATAATACAAGTGCAATCAATCTAACTAAAAATCCAATTCAACACTCAAGAACAAAGCATATTGAAATTAGATATCACTTCATAAGAGAACATGTTGCCAATAATGAAATTTGTCTTGATTATGTGAATACTGAAGAACAACTGGCAGATATATTTACAAAATCCTTAAGTGAAGAGATTTTGTTATCTTAGAGGAGAATTAGGAGTTTGTGATCCTTTGGAATAGTTTTCTGAAACTCTTAAGGACATCTATCTAGATTTCATCAATTTCTTGAAAAATCTCAATATTCAATAAGGAAATCTATCTAGATCTTGATTCAATGTTTCCCCAATTGCTAAGAAATATTTATCTAGAATTTGATGATTAATTTGAATAGTTTCAGATCCTTGAAACTTGATTTTTTTTTTGTCTCTGAAACTGTTAGAGTCGACTCTAACAGTTTGTGGAGTCGACACCTTAGTTTTTGATGTTCTGTCTAAGCAATTAGAGCCGACTCCGGCTTCTGCAGAGCCGACTCTAATTCGAGCGCTGACAGACTTTCTGGTTCGGAGCCGACACCCAGTTTTCGGGAGTCGACTCTAGGTCGAACTAGGTCAAAAATAAAAAGGCGGAGTCGACCCCAAATCATTCCATCCGTCTCCCAAAACCCCTCCAAGAAGTTCCAAAGCCTTTCCAACTTCCCCAATATTCTCAAAGCCTTTGATTAAACATTCCAATCTTCTCAATGGCACCCAAGAGGCGCGGTTTCGTCGGAGGAGCATCCATTCCCACGAGGCGACGCACGATTCGGAGGCAACCCTCGCCATCCTCCTCTTCGGCCACTCAAGAAGATTCCCCTCCTTCACCCTCTTCAACCAAAGTAGATCAACTAGCCGGTAAGACTATTACAACTGGAAGGAAGGTCAATTTTGATTTCTTTGAGTCGGAGGGCTTTTCAATAGGAAGATGTTTGAAAGAAATGGGGTGGGAAAAGATTTATTTATTAGATATCCCCACTTATCCAGCCCTAGTGAGAGAGTTTTACAATGATTTGAGTAGAGGAGAAGGCGGTTTAATCTGTATGGTAAGAGGAACAAGAGTTACAATAACCGCTGAAATCCTTGGAAATTTGTTAGAAATGCCCAAAATTGGTATTATGGAATATTAGCATGAAGATAGAAGTGGTGCATTATCAAGAATGTTAGGGAGGGATGTAACCAAGTTTGAGGAAATCCTAGCAAATCAATTAAATCTGGAGCTCAGGTTACTACACAACATATGTGGTAGAATTTTATTTCCCAAAATTGGTAGATTTGAGTACGTCTCGGAACGAGACATTCTTTTGATGGATTGTATAATAACTGGAAGGCCAATCAACTTAGCTGGCATGATGATTGGATATATGGCAGAGGCTGCTACAAAGAAAAGATCTACACTGCCATATGGTATGGTTCTGACATTAATCTTTAGAAGCCAAAGTGTGCTTATTATGGATAATGAACCCCTAAGGAAATTAAGGCACACTGACTATTATAGTGTTTCTACTATTCATCGGATGGGCTTCAGGAAATTAAATGGTATATGGCTGAAGGAGGACGAGAAGAAAGATCTGAGAGAGATAGAGCTGAAGAGGCTAGAGTAGAAGATATCCCTGGACCATCCACTGCGGGACCATCAGTCCCTGATCCATTTATTGCGGGACCATCTTCAGCTGGACCTTCAGAGGCCGGACCGATCACTGTTCCCTCTCCTCCACATCAGTCTGTTACTGCTTCTGAGAGATTCTCTGATGAGCAGATTGGTCAGTTAAGAGCTTTGCTTGCTGAATATGACAGTCAGAGATCTCATGAGATTAATCAATTAAAAGAAGACTTCAATCAGCTAAAAGTAGAACTTAACTCGAGACTTGACATGATTTCCTTTTCCATAAGCAATTCTGTTGAATCCTTTGGTGCTGAACTTCACAAATCTTTGAAAGGATGGAAGGCATTGCTGATGGCTCGGGATCTTATGTTCATGCAACTGGTCAACTGAAGAAGGACATTGACCTTGCAGTCTCACAGATTGAAGCTTGTCTTGAAAATTTTAAGAAATCTCAAAAAGATGATGTAATGAAAATCATAGGTCACTTGAAGAAATTGTATTCAAACATATCTGACTTTGATTTTGATAGTTTGTATTTAGGAATTTTTGAGTATCTAATGTATTTCATTTTGGAATGTACATGAATCAACTTATGTAATGTTTCTACTTATGAAATGCAATTATACATTTTCAAATATTGACTGCTTGAATCCCTATGTCTTATTGAACCTACAATTTTTCTCTAATAACTTTCTTTATCTAATACTCTCCTTATTGCTGATAACAAAAAAGGGGGAGAGATGGTTGAATATGCAAAGAAAGAAAGAGACTTGAAATTTTAATGAGAGATGGTTGAATATGCAAAAGAAAGAAAGAAAGGGGGAGAAATGATTGTTTATGCAAAAAGAAAGAAACTTGAACTTTCAATCAGTTCAATTAAAATTCGATTTTTATATATAGGGGGAGCTATTCAATGCAGGGGGAGCTTAACAACAAGCTTAATTGTAATTTTCTGTACATTTAGTTTAAATGTTCATAATTGATGGCTTATATAAAACTCATGCACAATTTTAAAAGTTTACTTTGAATATTGGCATCAAATCCTTCATTAAAAATGTTTTAAGCTTTAAAATGACTATAACCTTTAGTTTGAATGAATTTTTGAATGCATATACTCAAAGTTTTTGTTATCATCAAAAAGGGGGAGATTGTTGACCCAATTGATGATTTTGATGATTAACAAAAACTATTTGAGTATAACAATTGAAGGCTCTAATGATTTTGATTAAGTGTTTCAGATTATAAGTCGATTGAATGATCAAAATCAGGAGATAAATCTTGTTCTGGATCGAATCTAATGTCTAGGTAAGATTGCAGACATTAGAGTTGACTCCGAGAATCACAGAGCCGACTCCAGTATCTGGCACGAAAGTTAGAGTCGACTCCGAGATTGTTAGAGCCGACTCTCACAGAAGAAACAGAACGTTGATTTTTCTAGCCCCGACTTAGAGTCGACTTCGGGTCTGTTAGAGTCGACTCCAGAAAAGTTTCTTGTCACCCAGAAAAGTCAGAGATGACTCCAGAAATAATGGATTAAAGTGTTTTGAGTTAGAGCCGACTCCAGAAAAGTTAGAGTCGACTCCAACCCACCTGGAACGAAAAATCAAATTGCCAGATCAGCTCTAACGGTAATATTTCTATTTTACTTTATTTCTAACGGATATATTTTATTACAAGGTACACTCCAACGGATAGTTTTCTTCCAAAAATGGCTTGAAAGAAATCTATAAAAAGGGAAGACTATCATTCAAAAAGGAGAAGAACGAGAAGAACGGAAAAACGGAAAAACAAAAAAATAAAGAAGAAATCCCAATTCAAAAATCCGAAAAAGAGAGAGCCTGAATCTCAAGAGAAAAACCTTCTAGCTCAAATCCACTCCACTCCAAAAAGCTCAAGAAGAATCCAAGGCATTCAAATCAAAGTTTTGGTGGATTTCCCAAATTGGAGAAAGAGGATAAGTTTCTTGCTTTTCAATCCTTCTCAATTGCTTCAACTGTAAAGAATCGGAGCTGAGGCTTGATTCAATCCAGCAAGGAGAAGAGGAAAAGAAGAAAAGCTCAAAAGCCAACCAACTACAAATCAGGCTTTTCTAAACTTTGTTCATTTACTTGTTTATCTGCTCATTGAGGAGCTGTGTATTTGAAAAACAATATTTCTTTTATTTGTGTCTAGTTCAATCTGGGGGATTGAACTAGTGGAGGTAGTCTTACCTCGGTACAAGCTTGGTATAGCTTGTGTTAGGGTTTTTGTGCTGGTGAGCCTGGAAAACCGGCTGGGTTCGTTGTGATCCCGGGAAAACAACAAGTTTGAGTTGTGAGCTTGTAAAACAACTCAGCTGTAATCAAGGAAGATTATAGTGTGGACCCAAGTGAATCTTGGGAGTGGACGTAGGTGTTGGATACACCGAACCACTATAAAATCTTTGTGTTTGCCGTGTCTCCTTTATCTCTATCTCTATCTCTATCTTATTGATTGTATTTTGTTTTTGCATCTGCATTCACTTTCACTCACACTAAGCAAACAAATATTTCAAAAGGTTTAAATTTTTTAAAGAATCCAATTCACCCCCCCCCCCTCTTGGGTTGTCATCTGGACCAACAATCAACAATACTGCATTTGAGTAAAGGATCTTCTCGTTATCATACCGAAGGAAGATTGTAATTAATATGTTCATTTCTTCTACAATCATTTGCACGACATCCAGTTGCTTACATAAACTTTATGATACATATTAAACATAAAAATTAATGTAAAGAAAATACCGAGGTATCTTTACAACATTAGGCACTTCATTATAGATGTATAAGATGCCAATATCCTTGGGCAATGAACTAGTGTAGACTCATTAAAGTTACAAATTTCATACTGCTCTAACAATTGCCCCCAGCAATATGTTGATGGCATATATTCCCTGTGGAAGATAATCTTTTCACTAATTTGACTCTTAAATATTTTCCCGCTAAGCATAATTTGACTGGTAAATTTTGCGTTAGAAGTTTACCATATCATGGATCTGGACAGAATTTTTGCAACCATTATGAGACAACCAAGAATCTGACAGTGTACATACACATGATGTCCAGGACAGATCACATCAACATTATGCAAATTCTGAAGAAAGTAATGATAATTCAATTGTACCATTAAGAATGCATAATATATAAATAATAGTTTTCACCAAAATTGAATTTTTCTCAAGATATGTCTTACTTGTAGTACAGAATAAATTCAGCAGTTGAATAAATGCACTAGATGCTGGTATTAAAGCTATGTTCACGTATCACTTGCATCAAAGTTTCTCACCTACAGACTGAAAACTATCATGTTGTCAGAATCTACCTCATCTCCCTGCTCTGCTCTAGAAAGCTGGATTTTAGGATAGACAACCCTGGAGCACATGGAAATCTAATTCTTCTTTGACTTGTTTGAAAGTGATTGAGCATATGCAGCTCCTGAACAACAAACATACATGCACGAAAAAGAAAATGTTTCATTTGCATCTAGATGTATTGGAACAACTGATCAGGCTTAAAACCAAAGTGTGGAGCAAACAGCAAACGTGTACGATGAACACCAATACTTTGTCAAAAAAGTAGCAGGTGTTGAATCATGTGAGAACAGAATAAAAACAAAAAGCTAAGCAAGTTGCCAAAAGGAATATTCATTTGATACCATGGCATCTAATAACTAACATGCAACCACTCATCCATGTCAGCATCAGTTGCACGTGTACCTATTTCCACCTTAGGCACTCTCTTGGTTTTCTAAGAATAATAATATACGCACATAAGAATCATCTAATCATATACAACTACACTAAATGAGCAAGAACAAGATAGTAATTAAACAGAAAACACTAATCGAGAAGTAGATACCTAAATCCATTATTAAATTTTTAAAGAACAGAAAAGATGTGTACTAATAGTAATCAAACAGTAAGCAGGCCTATCATCAACAATTGTTTCCTATAAGCAGATTTTGTTTGTTCTTATGTGCAAGTTAATAACACAAGTCTGAGTTATACTAAAAATATGGTTTCATAAGCCTACTGTAGCACCCAGAATTGCAGATAAGTTTAACAGCAAATAGCAATAATAATGACAAAAAATATCAGAAACAATAGAAGGATACTAATTTGGACAAATATATGGCAAATGCACCAAAGGTTGCAGTGCAATAATGTCTCAGCCCATGCATCAGTCCAAAAGAATGGACCGTTTTTTTTTTCAGCATAGAATCCCCAGTGGGAATCAGGTGCGAACACAAGCAAACATTATGTGACATGGACGTGTCTGAACCTAATTTATTCCAACCACCAAAACAGTAAATAGCTGGCAAGACCAGAAAAGGAATTTATAAAGCACAGGCTTTAGCCACTAATGATTAAGTTATAACCAGCAACTACAACCATCTGGCTGAGATTTTGTCAACTTGTAGCACTAATATGGATCAAGTATACCAAACTGCATCATGAATTTGTCAATGTGAAATCACTATTATCTACTCTTAAGCAGCACACAATATCTAATTTCTTTAATTAAACAATCTGATATCACAGTCAAGATTTTAAGGCATAAGAAGGAACTCGCTAAAAGCAACTTACGTTTGAGAATTGCTGTATTAGACCATACGCCCACAATCCGACAAGGGCAATGAGGGCAACCGCAAGAGTAAAAAGGAAAACAGACTCTATGCTGACTATTATGCCTTGAATTGCAAAAGAACATCTAGACAACTAAAAATTTGTGATAAAACTAAGTTAAAGTATACAACTTTATCATGCAAGCATCCTTTATAAATTCAGCACAACCCAAAGTAAGTACAAGGTTGGAATGCAAAACAAAATTGGAATTAAAGATAGTCAAAGTGAAACATCAATTTTAAATCATTGAAGAAAAAGATGATGTTTTGTTTGAAGAGACAATAAAATCAGTTTCGTTAGAAACTTCTCAAACTGATGGAGCTTTTCTGGTCATGGTGAAGAAAAGGTGACCCAAGTCCAAGGCATGGCATTGAATGCCCCTGCCCAACAGATAACAATAATCGAGAATCAGCATCTAACTTGAATAAGCTACATCACATGAAATTGACCTAAAGACAGATAAAAAAGAAAGAAAAAGAAAAGGATTAATCATGTCTAGTTTATAATGAAAGCACTCCACAAGTAATCTTTTCCCCTCTGTCATAGTGCTGCAAAGCCAACCATTATTATCAAATGGATAGAACCATATCAAAAATCAATGCCAAACTTAAACAGAATTTAGCTATGTCATATGGCAATTATTGACCAAGACTTATTAGATATTTCATCCTTGCCTGGTTTCACATTGTTGGTCACAGAACTCTCTAAAGATGGGAGCCGGCTTGCAATGTTGTTTGAAGTAGAAGTATCAGCCTGTTCCCATGCTCGATCAAGATTTAAGAGCATTTCTCCCACCTCTCGATGACACTGAAACAAAGATCCTGCTGCTACCGCCCCTGCCTCGCCGGTGCCACCTGCACCACCGGTTGCAACATCGCCGCCTGTCGTCAGAGCACCCGAACAATGGAGATCAAACCAAAAATCTGATGGCAGGAAGGACACTTACATCGAGCCGGAGATAACCTGGGAGTCTTGCAAGGTAATCCGTGAGGGATTTGGGGGAATCAAACTCCACGAGCGCGAAGGAGACGATGAGGGCTCGGACTCCGCGAGCGTGAAGGAGACGACGAGGGCTCGAGAGGGTTTCTTCTTTCTTCTCTCTTTGTGGGCGCAGTGGAGACCCGGGGCATTGCCGGCCGTGTCCCAGCTCGCCTCTGCCAGCCGATAGCTAAGGCGATGGACAAGAGGGAGAGGAGGAGGAAGAGGAGGAGGGCAGGGAGGTCGCAGAGTGATAAGGTCATTTAACAAACCCATGAGCGGCAGTTTGTTCTGAAACTGACCACGATCTTCGAGAGCCTAGGCCAACCGACTTGATTGCAATGCCCCTACTTCCCTTCCGATAAACTGGGGAATTCCCCGCTCTCGCAACGGCCAGATAAAGCTCCAGCCACCCTCTCCTCCAGAGGGGGGGCGATCCTTTATATATAAAAACGCTCCTGAGGCCGAAAGGAAAAAAAAAAAGGGGCGGTACAGGAGGCTCGGCGTCTCTGTGGCTCTTCTCTCTTTTTGCTGTCTTTTTGGCTAACTCCGGCTCAAATTCGGAGTGGTTACATAGGGGGCTTTAGCTACCTGGATTCCAGACGCCATCGGGGAGCCACCCCCTCGGTGGCCTCGTCACGGGTCGCTGGGGGTGGAGGTCAGACGTATTCTTCCTTGGCCTCTGGCATCTTCTTCTAAGGCGATGGCCAGAGTCCAGCCCTAGTGAACTCCATGTCAGGCACTGGACGATCTGGTCTCATTCCAGCATCGGGTGACATGAATCGCGGGGTCCTCAACAGTGCTGCAAACTCCTCTGGGCCCAGTGTTGGAGCAAGCTCGCTGGTTACAGATGCCAACTCAGCACTCTCTGGAGGGCCTCAGCTACAACGGAGCACCAGCATTAACACCGAGTCCTACATGCGTCTGCCTGCCTCACCCATGTCCTTCTCATCTAACAACATATCGGTTCCTCAGTGATGGATGGCTCCTCCATTGTGCAGCAGAGCCCGCACCATGACCAGGTGCAGAAGCAAGTGGCATCCAGTGCCACATCTCATCTGGCATCACAAGAGCCAGGTGATTCATCGAATCCCCATAAAAAACCACGGCTTGATATGAGGCAGGAGAATGCTTATCAGCAGCAGATCATCCAGCAGCTTCTGCAGAGGCATGAGTCAATGCAGCTGCAGCAGCATCCAAGTCCAAGCAATGGGTCGATGTGCTGCATCAGCAGCACCTACCACCTCTGTAACCCAAAAGCTTGCAAGACACAGAGACATACTTCATGAATTCACACAGGCTCCCATTGGCCTCAGGAGGCCGACGTCTCGCTCGGCTCTGCTCAGCACGAAGCAATGGATATCACCGACTATCCTGAACAGCCCCCAGCTCCACTTCTTCCGGTCATCCCATGTAGATCTGCACCCCGGCCCTGACTTCGCCGGCCACGATCCTCCGCTCCCGACTTCCTCATTAGCCGGCCTCGTCCAAGTACGTTACATGCTTGAGATTGCATACACGTAATAGGGCTTCGGCACAGGGGAAAGAGACCGTGAAGTCTCCCGCAAAGGCCTCACAGTAAGCCATCCCCAGTTCCCACCGAGCTCCTCTCAAAGCTCCCTCGGCGGGATGGCTGTCCTGGTCTTCTCCCATCACTTGCCAGCACTTCATACATGCAGCATTACTCTGGAGAGCGAAATAAGAGGCTACGCGACGGTATCCAACCCTACATGAAAGGAAGATCCCTCTCTCCCTCTCTCTAAAATATTACTTGATTATAAAACTCCTGTTCTACAGACCACTGACTTGAGCATCGGAGGGTCCCTGCTGGAACTACCGGCCCGGGATTTTTTGCAGACTTTCAGAGGAAGAAGGCGACCTCATGTTTTTGAAGGCCCATGGAGACCTCAGTTCACCCAACGCTCATCACAAGTGATTTGGCCGCAACACAGAGGTACTGGTCGTCATCGTTGTTGGCATCCGGTGGGAGGGCGGCGGGGTCAGTGGAGGAGTGGAGGGGCTGAATGGAAGAGATGGAGTTAGGGCACAGGCAGAAGTCGGGTGGTGTTAAAGCATAAAAGGGGTTTTTTTTTTTTTTTTGCTAATCCTTTGCCGCATCGCGAAAACCATAGAAAAAGGGTTATTATGAAAAAAAAAATTTGGAGGATGCTTTTGCCTCCAAAAAAAAAAAAATTATTTTAGGGAAAGGTCTAGAGACTTTTCTTTAGAAAAAATATTTGCATGTAATTTTATCTTCAAAATAAAAATAACTTTATAAATTTTTTTTAAAGCATTTCTTATTGTATAAAAGAAATAAAAATAAAAAATAAAAATAGTTATCAAATATATAACAAAAATTGTAAAAATAAAATAATGATGATGATCAATAGGCATGGGCATGGGGCTATGCCAGGCACGGCCCCATCGTGCCAGAAAAATTGCCGTGCCGTGCCTAGCTCGGCACATTAACAAATGGGCCGTGCCAGGCACGGCCCGGTAAAAAAAAATTCAAATTCGGCACGGCCTGTGACCCATCAAGAAATTGGCCACGGGCCGTGCCAGGCACAGCCCTTCTGGGCCATGCCAAACGGCCCTTCTGGGCCGTTTTGTGGGCCATGCCAATGGGCCATGGGCTGTGCCTGGCATGGCCCTTTTGGGCCATTTTGTGGGCCGTGCCATGGCACGGCTGGTGCCTAGCCGTGCGTGCGCCTAGGCACCAGCCAGCTGATCAAAGCCATGATCCCGATCGGCGATAATGGATCCGACGATTGCAATTGATCCGATCGGAGACGATCCGACGGTTGTGATCGATCCATGCCATGATTCCGATCGGCGATGATCGATCCGACGGTTGCAATCAATCTGATCGGAGACGATCCGACGGTTGCGATCAATCCAAGCTATGATCCCAATCAGGGATGATTGATCCGATAGTTGCGATCCATCCGATCGGCGATGATCCGACGGTTGCGATCAATCCAAGCCATGATCCCGATCGACGATGATCGATCGGACCATTGCGATCAATCCGATCGGAGACGATCCGACGGTTGCGATCAATCCAAGCCATGATCCTGATCGGCGATGATCAATCCAACAGTTGTGATCCATCCGATCAGAGACGATCTAATGGTTGCGATCGATCCAAGCCATGATCCCGATCGGCGATGATCGATCGGACAGTTGTGATCAATCTGATCGGAGATGATTCGATGGTTGCGATCGATTCAAGCCATGATCCCGATCAGCGATGATCGATCCGGCGGTTGCGATCCATCCGATCGGCGATGATCCGATGGTTGCGATCGATCCAAGCCACGATCCCGATCAGCAATGATCGATCCGATGGTTGCGATCAATCCGATCAAAGATGATCCGACTATTGCGATCGATCCAAGCCATGATCTCGATCGGCGATTATCGATCCGATGATTGCGATCCATCTGATTGGAGATGATCCGATGGTTACAATCGATCCATGCCATGATCCAGATCGGCGATGATCGATCCGACGGTTGCAATCCATTCGATCGGTGATGATCCGACGGTTGCGATCTTTCTATTGTTTTATCCTTACTTATTGTATTTTGTTCTGGAGGTCAGGCCTAGCCCCCCTCCCTTCTGTACCATTTTGATTTTAAATCAATCTGATCAGAGATGATTCGATGGTTGCGATCGATCCAAGCCATGATCCTGATCGGTGATGATCGATCCGATGGTTGCGATCCATCCGATTGGCGATGATCCGACGGTTGCGATCGATCCAAGCCACGATCTTGATCGGCGATGATCGATCTGACGGTTGCGGTCCATCTGATCGGAGACGATCCAATGGTTGCGATCGATCCAAGCCATGATCCCGATCGGTGATGATCGATCGGACCATTGCGATCGATCCAATCGAAGATGATCCAACGGTTGCGATCGTTCCAAACCATGATCTCGATCGGCGATGATCGATCAGACCGTTGCAATCAATCTGATCAGCGATGATCCGACGGTTGCGATTGATTCAAGCCATGATCCCGATTAGCGATGATCGATCCGACGATTGCAATCCATCCGATTGTCAACGATATCCAATGGTTGCGATCGATCGAAGCCATGATCCCGATCGTAGATCATCGATACGATAGTTGCGATCCATTCGATCGGCGATGATCCGATGGTTGCGATCGATCCAAGCCATGATCCCGATCGACGATGATCGATCGAACCATTGCGATCAATCTGATCGGAGATGATCCGATGGTTGCGATCGATCCAAGCCATGATCCTGATCAGGGATGATCGATCCGATAGTTGCGATCCATCCGATCGGCGATGATCCGATGGTTGCGATTGATCCAAGCCATGATCCCGATCGACGATGATCAATCGGACCGTTGCGATCAATCTGATACCTCGATATTTTCTTTACCGAGGAAAGATATGATTCTCTACGATTTTCATAAAAATCATAGGGAAAGACTTTTTCAGAAAAATATTGGCGGGTAATTTTGTCTCCAAAAATTTAATGATCAAGAAAAAGTCTTTTAAAAGGATAACTAAAAAAATATATACATAATAATATTTTATTATGTAAAGGAAAGATATGATTCTCTATGATTTTCATGAAAATCGTAGGGAAAGACTTTTTCCGAAAAATATTGGCGGGTAATTTTGTCTCCAAAAATTTGATGATCAAGAAAAAGTCTTTTAAAAGGATAACTAAAAAATATATACATAATAATATTTTTATTTAATATTATATTGCATAATAATATTGATAATAATATATAATATATTCTATATTATTATAATAACTTTATAACATGTTCTATATACATTATGTATTACAATATAAGATTAATAATTTTATTAACAATATGATAATACATAATAAATTATAGTATACTACAATATTATAATAAGTAATTATTTTATTATATAAAAAAATATTATATAATATATTTTATTTTTATGTATTATATATAAAAACATATTTACTATATATAATATATGTAAATAATAATATAGTATTAAAGAAACTATAGTAATTATTACTAAGAATATTATAATACATAACATGTTAACAGTATAATAAATAACAATATAATTATAAATACATTATAAGAAATAAATAGTTATATTAATATTTATAATTATTAATAATATCATATAAATATATAATTTATATAAATATAGTAAATATAAAATTTAATTTTGGGAAAGGTATACATCCTTTCCCTACGATTTTTGTGAAATCGTAGGGAAAAGGTTGGATTTCTGAAAAAGGGTTTTTCCTACGATTTTTATTAAATTCGTAGGGAAAGGTTGCCTATCTTTCCCTACGATCTTTGTGAATATTGTAGGTAAAAGTCTGCATCCTTTCCATGAAAGGCTCTAGAGCCTTTCCCTACGATTTTTGTGAAATCGTAGGGAAAGACTTTGGGCCTTTACCTATGATTTTTGTTAAAATTGTAGGGAAGACTTTTTAAAAAAATAAAAAGTCTTTCCCTACGATTTTCAAAAAATCGTAGGTAAAGGCTCTGACTCTTTTCCTACGATTTTTTTGAAAATCGTAGGGAAATATTTTTTTAGAAAAATTTTGGAGGGAGATTTTGCCTCCAAATTTTGGTATAGCTTTTCCCTACGAATTTCAAAAATCGCAGGGAAAGATCGAGAACCTTTCCCTACGATTTTTTGAAAATCGTAGGGAAATATGTTTTTAGAAAAATTTTGGAGGGAGATTTTGCCTCCAAATTTTTGGTATAGCTTTTCCCTACGATTTTTAAAAAATCATAGGGAAAGGTTCTCGATCTTTCCCTACGAATTTTTGAAAATTATAGGAAAATCTTTTCCCTACGATTTTCTGAAAATTGTAGGGAAAGATCCAGAGCCTTTTCCTACGATTTTTTGAAAATCGTAGGGAAAGGTTCTAACTTTATGACTATGGAATCTTTGCCTACGATTTTTAAAAAATTGTAGGAAACATATCTTTTGCCTACGATTTTAAAATCGTAGGTACGAAAATCGTAGGCAAATGTAATTTTTCTTGTAGTGGACCCTTCTTTGAGGTACCTCAGAACGGGGTCGAACCATGATGGCTCGGCTTTAACTTGCATTACTCGGTTGGCTTCCGCGATGCTGGGTCTCTCTAAGATCTCTAGGTGAAATTTTTGCTCGATGTCCATAGATTCCGCCGTTGCCAACCGGGACAACAGGTCGGCACGGGCATTCTCAGATCTAGGAATCTGAATAATCTCAAATTCGAAAAAATGGGAGAGTAGGCTCCGAACCTCTTGGAGATATCGGATCATGTTCGGTTCCCGAGCTTCAAACTCCCCTCGTACATGACCTGCCACTAGTTGGGAGTCGGTGAAGGCATTAAGTTCTCCACCTTAAGGCTGCGGGCGATTCGGAGACCGGCCAGCAAGGCTTCATACTCAGCTTCGTTGTTGGAGGCTGGGAAGGAGAAGCGAACGCCATATTCAAAGGTCACCCCCTCCGGACTGGTGAGAACCAAGCCCGCATCGGAGCGATAAGTGTTGGATGACCCGTCGACATGGAGGAGCCACCGGGCGCCAGTTTTCGGTTCCTCGGGGAGTCGGGGGTGGAGCCATCCTCTGAGATGGTACACTCGAGGAGGAAATCGGCTCACACCTGAGCTTTGATGGTCGGGCGAGGCTAAAAATGGATATCATGCTCGCTCAGCTTGATGGCCCACTTAGTCATTCTCCCTGATGTCTCCGGGTGGTGGACCACCGCCTTGATGGGTTGGTCAGTCAGGACTGTCACAGAATGCGCCTGGAAGTACGGCCGTAGCTTCCGAACTAAGGTGATCAAGGCCAACACCATCTTTTCAATTTGGTTATATCTTGTCTCCGCGTTGCGGAGTAGCCTGCTGACATAATAAATTGGCTTCTGAGCCTTGTTTTCTTCCCTGACCAGCACCGAGCAACGACACCTTCTGAAACAGCCAGATATAGGAATAGTGTCTCGCCAGGATTTGGACTGCTGAGGAGCGGGGGAGAGCCGAGGTACTTCTTGAGATCTTGGAATGATTTTGACACTCGGGGGTCCACTGGAAGTTCTTAGCCGACCGGAGAGTTTTGAAGAAGGGGAGGCATCTTTCGGCTGAGTGCGCCATGAAGCGGTTGAGAGCCGCTATCCTCCCGGTTAGGCGCTGGACTTCTTTAAAAGATACCGGAGGCGCCATCTGTTGAAGAGCTTGGATCTTCTGGGGGTTAGCTTCGATGCCCCGCTGGGAGACCATGAAGCCGAGGAACCTCCCGGAGTTAATGCCGAAGGTGCACTTAGTCAGATTGAGCTTCATCTGATACTTACGGAGTGTTGCGAAGCTCTCCGAGAGGTCCTCGATGTGCTGTGATGCTTCTTTGCTTTTGACCAGCATGTCGTCGATATACACCTCCATGTTCCGGCCGATTTGCTCCTTGAATACTTTGTTGATCAGCCTTTGGTAGGTGGCTCCTGCATTTTTAAGACTGAAAGGCATAACACAGTAACAGTAAGTACCTCGGTCGGTTATGAAGGCGGTCTTTTCTTCATCTTCGGGGGCCATACGAATCTGGTTGTAGCCGAAGTATGCGTCCATGAATGTCAGCATTTGATGACCCGAGGTGGCGTCCACAAGTTGATCAATCCGTGGGAGAGGGAAGCTGTCCTTCGAGCACGCTTTGTTGAGGTCGGTGAAGTTGATGCAAATCTGCCACTTGCCGTTCGACTTCTTCATCATGACGACATTCGATAGCCAGTTCGGGTAATTTACCTCCCGAACGAAGTTCACCTTGATGAGTTTATCAACCTCCTCTTCAATAGCCCTCTGCCACTCTGGGGCAAAGCTCCTCTTCTTTTGTTTGATGGGCCGGTACTTCTCGTCCACGTTAAGGCGGTGGACGATGACCTTAGGACTGATTCCCGGCATGTCGGAGGCAGATCAAGCGAAAACATCGGCGTTGCTCCAGAGGAAGTTGATAAGCTCCTACCGAGGTTTGCCTTTCAGCAATGACCCAATCTTTATGGTTCGGTCGGGATGAGCCTCGTCCAGCGGCACTTATTCCAGTTCCTCGGCTGGCTCCCGCCGTTGTTCGGTGAAATCCTCCCGAGCGTCCAGCCCGTTAACCTCCAGCATTTTAGACTGAAGGCTGGTGACGAAGCACTGTCGAGCCATGGTTTGGCTTCCTTGGACAACTCCAACTCCCCGCCTGGTGGGGAATTTCATAAACAGGTGTGGGATGGAGACAACTTCCTTGAGGGACATCAGGCCGGGTCTCCCAAATATTGCATTGTAGGGCGACCTGAGTTTAGTTACTAGGAAGTCCGTGTGAACAGTGGCCACAAGGGGCAAGGTTCATGCGCGGACCGTTAAGGTTACGACCCCTTCCGGGATGACGACGTCGCCTGTGAATCCCATTAGGGTGGAATCCATGGCTCGAAGGTTTTCCAAGAGCAGTCTCATCTTGGCAAACATGTCGAGGTACAAAACTTTCACAGAACTTCCACTGTCAACGAGGATCCGGCTTACATCATAGTCATTTAAATTGAGGGATACAACTAGTGCATCATCATGGGGAACTGTATCCCTCGGAGATCGTCGTCGAAGAAGGAGAGCTCGCCCGTCTGTGCTTTCTTTGGCGCCAATCCTTCATCATCATTTCTGGAGCTCGAGCCGCCGGCCTCCTCGATCACGTTGATGTGGCTGATTACAGGCGGGTTTGGTGGAGGAAGAGGTTGTTGAAGCTCAGGCTGGCGATCCCTCCCTTGTCCTGGCTCGGGTGCCCTCCTGAATTGGTTCAGTCGGCCCCGTTGAATCAGCCTCTCAATCTCATTTTTCAGCTACCAGTATTCCTAGTGTCATGGCCGTGCTCCCGGTGTTAGCGGCAGTATTTGGCGGGGTCCCTCCAGGTTGGGTTCCCTCGGAGAGGAGTTGGCCGGAGGAGCTGGCGCTCTATCTCCATGAGAATTTGCGCCCTGGGTACAGTGTGCGGAGTGTACCGGTCGAATCGCCTGGGCGGGCTCCGGGAGCAATTTCTCAGCGGCGGTGGGGGAGCTCTTTGGCGACGAGGTGGACTTGGCCGACGAACGGGTCGGTGCCTGTCAGGACCTTTGGGTTCTTTCTTCTTCGCCAGCTCGGCGCGGGTAACTCTCTGTGATTCTTTGACCCTGGAGTATTTGTCTGCCAGGGCCATCATATCGGAGAGGTTTGGGGGGTAGCTGACTTCCATCGCTAGGTAGAAGTCGCTCTCCTTCGAAACTCCCCATACCAAGACGGACATAGCCACCTCATGATTAAGGTGGTCCACCTCTAGCATGGCCTTGTTGAAGCGGCCATGATAGTTTCTCAAGGACTCGCCCTCTCTCTGCTTAACTTCAGAGAGGAAGTCGGATCTCCACCGGTGATGGCGGCTACTGACAAACTGGCCAATAAAAAGATGGCTCAGCTCGTCGAATGAATCAACGGAACCTGGTTTCAAGGCGTTGAACCAGGTTCGGGCATATCCTCTGAGGGTGGAGGGAAAGGCACGGCAGAGGATTGCGTCGGATGCTCTGTTGAACATCATTATTGACCGGAAGTTGCTGAGATGATCATCCGGGTCAGAAGAGCCGTGGTAGGGCTCGACGGTGGGTAGTTTGACATGGGGGAATCACTTCCTCTATGATCCCTTTGGAGAAAGGGATGCCCTACTCCGCCTTGGGCTGAGGCGGATGGGCCTGCTTAGCGGCATCCAGTTCCTGACGCATCTCCCTGATTTGTCGATGGATCTCCTCTTCAGAAGTAAGAGGAAGAGCTGGGCGGGGAGAGCGCAGGGACGGCGTTGAATCATGGCGGGAGGACACCGGGGAAAGGGTCTGAGCTCATCGAGATCTGGGAGGATCCCTGTTACAGTAACCTTGCGGGACCGGTTTGTCCCCTTTGGGTCGGTGTGGGGGGTCCGTGGCTTCATGCAGACCAGAGAAGGAGGTGGCAGGAGAGGAAGGAGTTGCGGCCTCCCTATGAAGGTGCGGAGCAGGGGAAGCTGCGAAATGCTCCTAAACCAGGTGGGTCAGGGCTTGGACCTACTGGACCAGTGTAGCAAACTGGTCCTGGGTCACCGGGATGGCTGATGGTGATGCGGTCTCAACTGGCGGAGGCTGCGGCGCCGTGTTGCCTGTCGGATCAGGTCTTGAGTGATGACCTGGTCCTAGGCTTCAGAGGTTGCTCTTCTCCGATTAGCCTTTAGAGAGGTTCTACTCCAGATCGAGATCCTTGTCTCATTTCTTCAAGTTTTAATGGGACTTGAGGCCCTTCCTCTAGCGCCAATCTGTTTCCGCCGGGATCTATCCTCCGACTCGGGCGCTGTCGATCTCCTGGTCTGGGCTTCCTCCTGAGCGGACCTGCACAGAAGTCCTCGCGCGAGAGGCATTAGGGGTGGCCCTCCGTGGAAGATCCTCCGACGCTCAAGTCAGTGGGGATCGGTGATCAACAGAAAGTGGGGAGAGGGATCTCTCCGGGAAGTCTCTCTAGGGGTGACCGATCGGGAGCTCCAGGGGAGCGCCAACGAGCAGTGGAGGAGAGTGAGAGTGAGCCAAGGGTTGTGAGCGCATACCTAAGAGAATCTGGGGGTGTCGTATTTATAGGCAATCACCTAGATCTTGAGCGCCTTCTGGAAGGTTCGAAGGTTGTTAGGATACGGGAATGAATCGAATCAGGCCGTTGTAAGGCCGGTGGGATCCGTATCTTGTTCGTTGAGGGATCGATGGCTAGGAGAGCTCTGTGATGGCCTGAGATCTGATAGATGCGTAGGTCCCAGGTAGTTATATTAGGTCCTAGACCACTCTTCAACATGATTCTTTGTTTGGGATTATGTGATGATGGGCCTAGGCTCTCCCGCGTCGGGCTCCATGGAGGTGAGTGTCGAATCGCGGATTATTCATGGGAGTCGAGCTGTGGAAGCTTGAGGAAACCGAGCTTTGGGAAGCTCGGGAGAAGGTGAGCCAAGTTACAGGTAGCTCGGGGAAACCGAGCTGTGGAAACTCAGGAAGTCCAGGCTATAGGTAGCTCGGGGAAGCCGAGCTATGGGAGCTCATAGGATCCGAGCTTCGGGAAGCTCGGAAAAGTCAAGTTATGGGAAGCTCGAGGAAAGCCGAGCTATGGGAAGCTCGGGAAAAGCCGAGCTACGGGAAGCTCGGAGGAAGCCGAGTCATGGGAGGCTCGGGGGAAGCCGAGCTATAGGTAGCTCGAAGAAAAATGAATCATCAGTAAATTGAGGAAATCGAGCTATAGGAAGCTCGAAGAAACCGAGCCACAGGAGGCTCGGGGAAAATGAGCTGTGGGAAGCTCGGGGAAGCCGAGCTATGGGAGGCTCGGGGGAAGCCGAGCTATAGGTAGTTCGGAAAAAACCGAGCTATGGGAGCTCGGAGAGGCCGAGCTATAGGTGGCTCGGGGAAGGTTGAGTTATGAGTAGTTCGGAAAGGTTGGGCTATGGAAACCCAGAAAAATGAGTCAGGGGTCGTATGGCCTGCCGGACCACATTAGTTTAGCTTGTTCCTCGGGGGCATATCGTAGCGGGCGGAGGGATGGGGCTGATCCTAGCCCCTTCGCATGATTATCAATGCAATGACGATTCTACCCCTCAACAGTTATAGATGAACAATTAAGATGATAAATGATGGTCAGTATTCCCATTCTGTAATAGCAATAACAAAGGGGTAAATATAGTCGTCATTTAGATTGTAAAAGTGATAAGAGATTTGCAGAAAATAAAAGATAAAAGCAGTAATGTAACCAAAGTTATTGCTTTATTCAGAACCTTTGGAGCCTTTAAATAATTAAAATACACAACTGAAATTCCTAAAGATTAGGTCTCCTATTTGGCACCTTCTTCATACTACTCCTAAAGATTAGGCCAATAAGCCACTAAATCTGCTAACTAAATAAAACTGAAAGACTCCAACATACAGCAATACCTCCTAAACTCTAGGCCACTAAATGATTGACTCAATTGAAAAACAAATTCAATAATAATGTAAATAAAATTTTTAATAAAAAGACCACAAAAAATCCTTGTTAAGTGTGCTAATTTAAGTATGATAAATAAATGTAATAGTACTCAGAAAGCCTGGACATTGCCAGTAATTAAATTATCGTGCAAGCATAAAAATTTAGTGCGCACGCTACTAGCCATTTCTTGTTAAAAAGCACGCTTGCCATACAAACAATACATAAACGTATGCTTTCTATTAGCAGTCTTAAGCTCAAATTAATCTTGTTACGTGAGCTTGAAAAAGCCGGCGCATACACTGTTAACTATATAATGTTAGAAAGCACCCTGGTACAACTCTGTACAAGCGTTTATCAACGGGACAAGACTACAATAATATTGATAAATGGTAACCCTTTTTTTTTTTCGATGCTTTTGTGCAGTGTCAAAAATTACTTGCCTTAAGAGGATTGAGAGAAATTTCCGTGATTTTCTATGGGCTACTACGCAAGAAGGTCATGGTATGCATCTTTTATCATGGGACACAGTTTGTATGCCTATCCAAGACGGCGGTCTTGGGATCCAGTCTCTGATTGTTAGAAGGGATGCCCTCCTTGCCAGACATGCGTCTAGATTCCTTCTAGAGCCGCATTGTCTCTGGAGTACTATTATGCGTGCTAGGTATGGTGGCTGGGTGCTGGATTCTTATATCAGGCCTCCACGTGGTTGCTCCTCCTTTTGGAAGGAAGTTTGCAGATTTGGTCAGGCTATCAGGGGTAATGTTACGTGTATGATGGGAGATGGATCATCTATAGATGTTATTCAGGATACTTGGTTTTCAGATATTCCTCTCTCACGATGGCCCTCTTTTATAAGCATTGACATCCCTTATAACCTTCGGGTTAAGGATTTGATTTCTTCTGATCCCCCTGCCTGGCATATCCCTTCTGTGACTCGGTTTTTTGGGTTGGAGCTTTCTAGACGTATTCTCTCGATGCCCATTATCCCAGGGTGCACATCTGACTCCAGACTTTGGCAAAAATCTTGTCTCTCTAGGGCGCCAATCAAGGATTTGATGATGATTTTTAGGCCGGGGTCCCAGCGTTCGATGGATGCTGAGTGGATTTGGAAGCTTCCCACCCTCCCCAGAGTGCAGCTATTTATGTGGAAGCTTCTATGGGATTGCCTTCCCACTTGTCTTCTTCTTTCTAGAAGAGGTCTGGAGATTCATCCGTGTTGTCCGTTATGTAGGGAGGAGGACGAATCTTCAGATCATGCTATCTTTACCTGCCCCAGGGTGAGTTGCATATGGCAGAGGGTTGGTTATTCTGTTAGGAGAGACGTTCAGGATTCTCCTCGCTCTTCGTTCTTCCTGGATATTCGTAGAGCTTCTCCGCAGAGGTGCAGCTGTTGGGTTGCCACGGCTTATCATATATGGTTATCGAGAAACCAGATTCTTTTTACGGACGACGCTGTGTCCTCCTTCAGAATTATGAGAAAAATCAGTTCTTTGCTTATGGACTATGCCCGGGTTGGTTCTGATGTCTCTGGTCTGGGGATCCCCTGCTACTTCGGTAGCGAACCGCCATGCGGTCTTCATCTCCTGGGATCCCCCTCCCCAGGGTTCATCAAAATCAATTTTGATGGTAGTGTTCGTGGCAGAGCGGCTGGATCTGGGTTCCTTATCCGTGACTCTCAGGGTGAGCTTTTGGGAGCGGGAGGCTTTGGATCTATTGACTCCTCCGTCCTGATGTCTGAGCTTTATGCAGCCTGGGCGGGCATTTCTTATGCTGTCAGGAATCTTCAGGCCCATAGGATTGTCATTGAGGGTGATTCCCTGGCGGTTATTTCCTGGTTGCAGAAGGAGAACTGCCATTCTGATTCTACAAACCCGCTTCTGACGGACATTCGTTCCATCCTTTCCAAGGTTGACTGTACCCGGATTCGCCATATTTATCGTGAAGCTAATTCGGCGGCGGACTGGGTAGCGTCCTTTGTGGCCCAGCATGATGGATCGTGGTTTTTGAAGCCGAGCGATCCCTGTCCATCTATTTTACAGCAAATTTTGTATTCGGACCTTTCTGGGCTGACTCGCACTAGGTTAGTGTGATCGCCCGTTTTTGTACCAAAAAAAAAAAAAATTCTTGAAAGCAAAAAAGTGTTAAAAATTAACAACTTTAATGGCGCTTTTAAGCATTGAAGAATCTGGACTTTAACTATGCTTTAAAACATCGGTTTCGGATTAATTCCTTAAATACTCAAAGCCCCTCTCTATTTCTCCTGCATTGAGAACAAAGTTGTTAATTTCATTTCGGCCGTTTCGGCCGAGACATTTCGTTTCGATAGCTTATCCGAAAAGATAAGCACTACGTTTTGTTTCAGGAGATTTTTCGGCCATTTGGTGTGTTTCGGCATGTTTCGACCGTTTCGGTATGTTTCGTTCGTTTTGGCAAAATATGTTTTGGGGACCAATTTATAAATTATTAAATCTTTCAAAACTATATATATATAATATCAAAAAAAAAATCCTAGTTACCCTACCCTACGATCGTATCTCTTAAAAACTCAAACTCTTTATTTTTATATATTATTATTATTATTTATGAAGAGTATGAATTATGAATATATATATATATTCCAAAACGAAGCACCGAAACGGTCCGATATCGAAATATTTCGTTTCATAAGCTAAACCAAAACATGAAGGACTCTATTTTCATGCGTCGCTATTTAGTGATGCATAATTGTGCATCGCTAAATAGTGATGCATAAATTTAAGTCGCTATTTAACGATATATTTTAATGCGTTGCTATTTAGTGATGCATTAATGTGCGTCACTATTTAGCGATGCAGAATTGCATCACTAAATAGCGATGCATCAAAATGCATTGCTAAATAGTGACACATAAATTTGAGTCGCTATTTAGCGATGCATTTATGCATCACTATTTAGCGATGCATAATCGTGCATCACTAAATAGCGACACACTATAATGCGTCGCTAAATAGCGATGCATTTTGATGCGTCACTAAATAGGGTTTTCAGGATTTAGGGTATTTAGAGTTCAGGATTCAAGGTCTAAGGTTCAGGGGTTCAGGGTTTAAGGGTTCAGGGTTCAGGGATTAAGGGTTTCAGGGGTTTAGTGGTTTAGGGTTTTAGCTAGGGTTTAAGGTTTTAGGGTTTGGTTTTACGGTTTAGGGTTAGGGTTTAAGGGTTTATGGTTTAAGGGTTTAGGGTTTTAAGGTTCTAGGAGTTTGAGGGTTTTAGGGTTTTAGGGGTTTAGGGTTTAGGGTTTAGGGTTTTTAGGGTTTCAACTGCATTCTCGGCACAAAGGCATGGATCAGACTGAAGGCAGCGTCGGTCCTGAGTAGGACCTTATAGTCGGCCATCCGGGCACACCATGGGGCAGCCGGTGCACACTGTTCCATGGGACGGACTGGTCGGCTCAGCTTAATGTCAAACTATGAGCTTTTTAACTGCAACAACTTAAATATATGCTATTGGAGCTAGAATTACTTCAGCTCTTGGCATTAGACTTGCCCTGCAATGGATCCTCGTTAAGGAATTTAGATTGTACTCATTCCAATTACCAGACTCGAAGAGCCGGCCGGTATTGTTATTTATTGTTACTATCTCCCCATGTTAGGATTAGGTAATTGCATGTCTGCTGCTTTCCTTAGATGTGGTAGCCATTGTTGGGAATTGTATCCTAAAACCAATCATTTGATGATTATGCTGATATAAATTACGTATAAATTGATATATTAATAAAGTTATTTGGCAGTTTATTCTTTACAAGAACATCTTCTTAAACTCCTAATAGTAATGAAGCCCTTAGGATCTTCAAAAGAGTTTGCGACCAAATGATATACTATGATAGGGCCATAGTATTATCAATTATATGACATTATATATCATATTTGTTGGTTGTTCTCTTAACCAAGGAGTGTAGAGACACTGGTATGATATACAGGTAAAAGTTGAGTACATTTCACCGAACATGACTCATTTTCGGACACTCTCCTATCAAGAGTTAATCCGATAATATATGGTATAAGTATCCTTCAGACCTGAAGATTACAACCGGTGACTTGCAAGCAACTCATTGTACTTAGGTACCGGACCACCTGAATTTTTAATCCAGCTACGAAAGGTTACTAGGTGTAGTCAAGTACTTGTGGTAGTCAGTTGTGGATCAAGATGGAATTTGACCTATCCTGTTAAAAGGAGAAATGCTTGTGTTTCAACTTAGCAAGACCTTGGACAAGGCACTTCATGTGAAGGTCACATATTCACTAAAGTTGAAATCGCTTTATGTATTTGCTGTTTAGAGCATAGTTGTCAGACCCAGCCCGAACATTGACCTGGCAAAGGGCTCGGGTCACCGGGTCACTGGTTCAACCATCAGGTCACTGGTTCAGCCATCGATCAATTATATTAATATAAAAATATATTTATATTAATAAAAATTAATTTTTAATAAAAATTCAAGGTTAACATGATAATACCCATGACCCAAACCGGTTCGGGTTGGATTGATCGGTTCATGGGTGAACCGGATGGGTTGACCGGGTTATTCTGGGTCACTTACACATTTGGTTTTATATTGAAACCGGACCGGCTTGGCCTTCGGGTCCTGGTTCAACCGGTCCAACTGGTCAGTTTGGTCCGATTCTGACAACTATAGTTTAGAGTTGACAGGCTCTTAAGCCATCCTTAGCATTTGTGGTCAAAAGGATGAATTATACAGTAACTATTTCTTAGGGTTCTTGGAGTTTGCTCGGCAACTCTTCGACCTATCCGGACGTTGGGTTCCATTGCTAGATGGGCACATCGATTAGTATAGAAAGTTATTCCTATGCTACCGGCTTAGGTTTGAACCTAGAAAGTCACACGCATTGAAGTTTTCCAGGATGATCTATTTACTGATCAACGATTGAGAATTGTATATGATTTAATTAATCAATTTGATTGATTAAATTATCTCAATTGGGTTAAGTACAAGTCTATTAGAAGGACTAATCAATTTCAAATATTGATTTGAAATTAGACTTGATTTGGATTTAAATAGATTCAGGACTAGCCAAATTTGATTTGGGCTAGGACCATGATCTATGTAGGTTCAATCCAATAAATTGAAATCAGCTTAAACTAAAACCCCAACCCAAACCCCATGTGTGAAAAGAGTTTTCTCGCATGAGGATCTCACATGATGAGATAACTAAAATCTTATATCATGAGAGATTAAATTTTTATGTAGAATTTAATGTATAATCTTAATATTCTCGAAACGGATTCTGTTGGAATTCTAAGTATTAGAATTCATATGGAATTAATGTACCTCTTTGAATTAACCAAACATTGAAATTCTAAGTGTTAGAATTTATATCTCTTTGGTTTTCACCTAACGTTAGAATTAACAAAACGTTGGAATTCTAAGTGTTAGAATTCAAAGGTTTTCATAGAACGTTAGAATTAACCAAACGTTTCTAAGTATTCGAATTCACGTCTCTTTGGTTTTCACCAAACATCGAAATTCTAAGTGTTAGAATTCAATGGGCTAAAGGCTGAATTAAGCCTATAAAATAGAGGACATTCTTCACCAGATCATCATAATATATGTTATGGATTGAAATTCTAAAGAGTTTGAATAAAATAATATAGTTCTAAGAGTTAGAACAGAAAATCCTGGTGTGATTCTGGTATTAGCAAAAGTTTGATGGATCTTGGAGGAAGATTCAAGTGGGAGGATTCAAGATCAGCAAAGTTGTTTTTCCGTGAGCTAGCACTCTCGGGAATCCAATCATTCGGGGACTTCACATGGACAATTCTAGAGGCCGGATGATTGAATGGCTGCAGAACACAATGGATTTACCAATTGTTCTTAAGGTAAGTGATATGATCCCTATATCTTAAGGCATGCTTGATGATTTTATTTATATGCATAATTTAGATCAAACAATCCTATAGTATAAGGCAAAGATATGATCTTTATGCATGTTAGATAGATTAATATTTAATCTTTAAGCTTCTGCATTGGTAATTGTTATCAAAATTTTAAAATATACATGCCTTGGAGGTCGTTTCTCCCTTCAGTCGTTTCTTAGGCTCCCTCTCCAAAATCGAACCCTAATTCTTCATCATCCGTCACCACCATGGTAGGCCCCTACCCATCTTCGGATTCAAGATAAGGCGGGAGTGGCACAAGGCCAAGCCCGACCCCCCGGTCGGCCACCAGGGAGGTAACCCGCAATAATAGATCGAAGTGCCGTCGAGGACGGAGGGGAGCAAGGGGCAGGAGCGCCGCCTACTAGAGGTTCCCAAAGGAAGCAGACATGTAACATCGCGGCCACCCACATCACCTCGGGGGCTCCAGCGAAACGAGCGACATAGATTATAATATCAATATATAAAATTATCACTATATAATATTAATTATTATACACTATAAAAAGTAATATATAAAATTAACATTATATAATATTAATATTTAGTGATGCATATTGCGTCACTATTTAGCGACGCATAAGACAAAGAAAATGCGTCGCTAAATAGCGACGCAATTATGTGTCTCTAAATTCTCGCCATACTCGGCTTTATCCCACCAAATTAGCGATGCATTTGTGCATCGCTAATTAGCGACGCATAAATGCGTTGCTAATTAGCGACACATAGAGTTTGCGTCGCTAATTAAATGCATTGCTAATTAGCGACACATAGAGTTTGCGTCGCTAATTAGCGACGCAATTCAGTATCGCTAATTAGCGATGCATGAATTGCATTGCTAATTAGCGACACCATTTGGCATCGCTAATCCTCTATTATGAACCCCCCCAGCCCTAATCTCTCCCTCTTCCTCCCTCCTTCTTCCCCATTCGGCGGCGCCTCTGCCCCCTCTCCCTCCCTCCCTCTTTCCCACCTCCGGCGGCCCTTTGGCACCCCGATCTCCTCGGCGGCCTCCTCCATTAGGTAAACCCCCTTCCCCCCCCTCTCCCTCCCCCTCCCCCTCTCTCTGGCCGGCCGTGGCCTGGCCACAGCCTGTGGCCAGGCCTCAGGCATAAAAAAAACCCGCCCCCATCCCCCCTCCCCCTCTCTTTGGCTGGCTGTGGGGGCGGCCACGGCCGCAGCCATGGCCTGGCGGTCGGCTACAGCCATGGCCTAAAGGCCGGCCATGGCCTGGCCACAGCCCATGGCCAGGCCTCAGGCATAAAATAAACCCCCCCATCCCCCCTCCCCCCCCCCTTCCCCTCTCTTTGGTCGGTCGCGGGGGCGGCCACGGCCGCGGCCATGTCCTGGCGGCCGGCTACGGCCGTGGCCTAGAGTCCGACCGTGGCCTGGCCACAGCCCGTGGCCAGGCCATGGGCATAAAAAAAACCCAACCCCCCCTCCCCCCTCCGTCTCCCCCTCCCCCTCTCTCTGGCTGGCCCCGGGTGTGACCACGGCCGCGACCGTCGCTTGGCGGCCGACCGCGGCCTAGCCATAGCCTGTGGCCAAGCCACGGGCATAAAAAAACCCCTCCCACCCCCCCCCCCCCCTCTGCCTCCCCCTCCCCCTCTCTCTAGCCGGCCGTAGGGGCGGCCACGACCACGGCCATGGCCTGGCGGTCGGCTGCGGCCGTGGCCTGGCGGCCGGCCACGGCCTGGCCACAGCCCATGGCCAGGTCATGGGCATAAAAAAAAACCCAACACCCAACCCCCTCCCCCCTCCACCTCCCCTCCCCCTCTCTTGGCCGACCCCGAGTGCGACCACGGCCGCAGCCTCGCCTGGCGGTCGGCCGCGGCCTAGCCACAGCCCGTGGCCAGGCCACGAGCATAAAAAAACCCCTCCCACCCCTCTCTCCGCCTCTCCCCTCCCCTCTCTCTCTGGCCGGCCACGACCGCGGCCTTGCCACAGCCCGTGGCCAGAGAGTTAACCCTGAAAGCACATTTGGTGGGATTGAGCCTCATTTGATACTATCGAAGCGTGGCGAAGCTCTCCGCAAGGTCCTCGATGTGCCGGGATGCCTCCTTACTCTTTACCAGCATATCATCAACATACACTTCCATGTTCTGACCGATTTGCTCCTTGAAGACTTTGTTGACCAGCCTTTGGTAGGTGGCACCTGCATTTTTCAAACCAAAGGGTATAACTCGGTAGCAATAGATACCTCGGTCGGTGATGAAGGCGGTTTTCTCCTCACCTTCGGACGCCATTCGGATCTGGTTGTAGCCCGAATAGGCATCCATAAAAGTCAGATGAATGTGAATCCACGAGCTGGTCGATCCACGGAAGAGGAAAGCTATTTTTTGGGCAGGCCTTGTTAAGGTCAGTGAAGTCGATGCAGATCCTTCATTTGCCATTCGACTTTTTCACTATGACCACATTCGCCAGCCAGTCGGGGTAATTAACCTCCCGGATGAATTTGGCTTTAATGAGTTTGTTCACTTCTTCTTCGATGGCTTTTTGGCGCTCAGGGGTGAAGCTCCTTTTCTTCTGTTTGATTGGCCGAAATGTCTCGTCCACGCTGAGGCAGTGGACCAGGACGTCTGGGCTGATTATAGGCATATCCGATGCGGACTAGGCAAAGACGTTAGCATTCCTCTAAAGGAATTCAATCAATTGTTGTCGAAGCTTTCCTTCTAGCTGCGACCCGACCTTTATGGTTCGGTCGGACCGGGTTTCTTCGAGTGGTACCTCCTCCAGTTCTTCGGCTGGTTCTCCTCGTTGCTCGGCGAAATCTTTCCAAGCATCCAGCCTGTGTACCTCGGGCTTTCTGGACTGAAGGTCGGCGATAAAGCAATGCCGAGCTATGATTTGACTTCCTCGAACAACCCCTACTCCCCACTCGGTGGGGAACTTCATAGCGAGATGGGGAATGAAAATGATGACCTTGAGAGGTATTTGCCTCGGCCTACCGAGGATGGCGTTGTAAGGAGACCGAAGCTTGGTCATGAAGAAATCCATTAGCACGATAGCCACGCGGGGCTAGGTGCCGGCTCGGACTGACAGAGCAATAACTTTAAAATTGCTAAACAATAGTCATATATTATCCCTGTGATAAGGCTAATATACTGCATATAACCCTGTAGATGAAGGTTAGATTATCGGATATATTCCACGCAAAGTATGCTCTAATATCTACCATCTGTCACAAATCATAAATAAATGTAGTTGATCTAGAGTTTCTTTATAATAATTTTGCTTATCAATAATTTGAATCATTATATAAACTCATAATTCCATAATAAGATAATAAATTCCTTTTTTCATAATAAAATTTATAGAAGAAAACAATAGCAATGCACACCAATAACAAATCAGGACCTACTTAACCAATTTTCAATAAATATATCATACAAGATTAACTTTTAACACTACAAAAAAATACTGAAATAGCGACGCAAAATTAGTGACGCAATTATACGTCGCTAAATTGTGACCACTTTGCGATGCCTCTGTGACAATAAAAATTACAACGCCTTAGCGACGCATTAGCGACTCAATTAACCAGAAAATTAAAAAAAATTAATTTTTTAATATTGTGACGCAAATAATGCATCGCAATATTTTTAAATTAATTTTTATTAAATATAATATTAAAAAAAATATTGCGACACAACACAGTGCGTCGCAATATTTTTAAAAGAATTAAATATGTTAATAGCGACGCATTAGCGACGCAACAAACCAGAAAATTAGAAAAAATTATTTTTAATTTAGCGACGCACCAATTGCATCGCAAATAATTTAAATAAAATTAAATTTTATAAAATATAAATATTAGAAAAAAAATATTGCGACGCAAATCAGTGCGTCGCAAAGTTTTTTTAAAAATTAAATATATTAAATAGCGACGCATTAGCGACGCAACAAACCAGAAATTAAAAAAATTATTTTTAATTTAGCGACGCACCAATTGCGTCACAAATAATTTAAATGAAATTAAATTTATAAAATATAAATATTAGAAAAAAATATTACGACGCAAATCTGTGCATCGCAATGTTTTTAAAAAAATTAATATATTAAATAGCGACGCATTAGCGACGTAATAAATCAGAAAATTAAAAAAATTATTTTTAATTTAGTGATGCACAATTGCGTCACAAATAATTTAAATGAAATTAAATTTTATAAAGTTAAATATTAGGAAAAAATATTGCGACGCAGCTCAGTGCGTCGCAATGTTTTAAAAAAATTAATATATAATAGCGATGCATTAGCGACGCAATAAACCAGAAAATTAGAAAAATTATTTTTTAATTTAGCGACGCAATAACTGCATCACAATTATTTTAAATAAAATTAAATTTTATAAAGTATAATATAAGAAAAAATAATTGTGACGTATCACAGTGTGTTGCAATGTTTTTAAAAAATTAATTATGTTAAATAGCGATGCATTAGCGATGCAATAAACTAAAAATTAATTAAGAAAAATATGTTTTAATTTAGCACGTACTTGTTGCATCGTAATTTATAAATAAAATTAATTTTTATATAATATAATTATCATATTAATTAATTTCGATGCAACCCTTTGCAACGCAATGTATTTAAAAAAATTAATTATGTTAAATAGCGATCGGTCCAATCGATCGTGAACGATCGGAATAAGGGCTTGGATCGATCGCAAACCCTCGGATCGTCGCTGATCACCACGGTCCGAGATCGGCCGTGGTCGATCGGATCAGGCTTGGTCGATCGCAACCGTCGGTTCATCAGTGATCTTGGACCGATCGCAATGGTCCAGGATCGGTCGTGGCCGATCGGGATCAGAGCTTGGATCGATCGCAATCATCGGATCGTCGCCGATCAGATTGATCGCCGTGGTCCGAGATCGGTCATGGCGGATCAGGATCAGGGCTTGGAGCGATGGAAACAATCGGATCGATGCCGATCGGTCCGATCGCCATGGTCCTAGATCGGTCGTGGATGATCGGGATCAGTGCTTGGATCGATCGCAACCGTCGGATCGCCAGCGATCTTGGACTGATCGCAACGGTCGGGGATCGGTTGTGGCCGATCAGGATCAGGGCTTGGATTGATCGCAAACGTTGGATCGTTGCCGATGGGACCGATCGCCACGGTCCGAGATCGGTCCGTGGCCGATCGGGATCAGGGCTTGGATCGATCGCAACCGTCGGATCATCAGCGATCTCGGACAGATCGCAACGGTCCGGGATCGGTCGTGGCCGATCGGGATCAGGGCTTGGATCGATCGCAATCGTCGGATCATCGCCGATCGGATTGATCACCATGGTCCGAGATCGATCGTGGCGGATCAGGATCAGGGCTTGAGCGATGGAAAACCATCGGATCGACACCGATCGGTCTGATCGCCACGGTCCTAGATCGGTCGTGGACGATCGGGATCAGTGCTTGGATCGATCGCAACCGTCGGATCGCCAGCGATCTTGGACCGATCGCAACAATCGGGGATCGGTCGTGGCCGATCGAGATTAGGGCTTGGATCGATCGCAATCGTCGGATCGTCAGCGATCTCGGACCGATCGCAACGGTCCGGGATCGGTCGTGGCCGATCGAGATCAGGGCTTGGATCGATCGCAATCGTCGGATCATCGCCGATCGGATTGATCGCCATGGTCCGAGATCGGTCGTGGCCGATCGGGATCAGGGCTTGGTTCGATCGCAACCGTCGGTTCGTCAGTGATCTCGAACTGATCGCAACGGTCCGGGATCGGTCGTGGCCGATCGGGATCAGGGCTTGGATCGATCGCAATCGTCGGATCGTCGCCGATCGGATTGATCGCCGTGGTCCGAGATCGGTCGTGGCAGATCAGGATCAGGGCTTGGAGCGATGGAAACCATCGGATCGACGCCGATTGGTCCGATCACCACGGTCCTAGATCGGTCGTGACGATCGGGATCAGTGCTTGGATCGATCGCAACCATCGGATCGCCAGCGATCTTGGACGATCGCAACGGTCGGGGATCGGTCGTGGCCGATTGGGATCAGGGCTTGGATCGATCGCAAACGTCGGATCGTTGCCGATGGGACCGATCGCCACGGTCTGAGATCGATCGTGGCGATCGGGATCAGGGCTTGGATCGATCGCAACCGTTGGATCGTCAGCAATCTTGGATAGATCGCAATGGTCCGAGATCAGTCATGGCCGATCGGGATCAGGGCTTGGATCGATCGCAATCATCGGATCATCGCCGATCGGATTGATCGCCGTGGTCCGAGATCGGTCGTAGCGGATCAGGATCAGGGCTTGGAGCGATGGAAACCATCGGATCGACGCCGATCGGTCCGATCGCCACGGTCCTAGATCGGTCGTGGACGATCGGGATCAGTGCTTGGATCGATCGCAACCGTCGGATCGCCAGCGATCTTGGACCGATCGCAACGGTCGGGGATCGGTCGTGGCTGATCGGGATCAGGGCTTGGATCGATAGCAAATGTCAGATCGTTGCCGATGGGACCGATCGCCATGGTCCGAGATCGGTCGTGGCCAATCGGGATCAAGGCTTGGATCGATCGCAACCGTCGGATCGTCAGTG
>UESW01004389.1:0-225000 GCA_900491605.1 Calamus simplicifolius
TGCTTCTGCAGCTTGCCAACAGCACAAGTGTAGGGAGAAATAGTCTCCGAGGCATGCATATTTTTAAAAAATTGATAACTATTATTATTACGAAAATTAAAAGATTACATATTAATCTATCTAATATGCATCAAGATCATATCTTTGCCTATATATTCAGGGTCGTTTGATCTAAAATATGCATATAAAAACATCAAGATCATATCTTGATCTTCAAGATGACTAGTCACACTATTATCTTGAAGCCTGCCTTAAGATCTAGGGATCAAATCACTTACCTTAAGAACAGTAGGTAAATCCTTATTGCTCTGCAGCCGTTCAATCGTCCGGCCTCTAGTATCGTCCACGCGAAGACCCGAATGATCAGATTCCTGGGAGTGCTAGCTCGCGAAAAAATAGCTTTGCTGATCTTGAATCCCCTCACTTGAATCTTCCTCCAAGATCCACCAGGCTTCCGCTAACACCAGAATCACCAGGATTTTCTATTCTAACATTTTAGAATTACAATCCACGACAATTAGAATTACAATCCACGACAAATCGTGTATTGTTGTTCTATTTTTTGTTCTGTGTTCTCTGGTGAGGGAATGCCCTATTTATAGTCTCGATTTAGCCTTCATATTTAATTCTGACATTTAAGAATCCATCGTTTGGCAAAAGCGAAGAGACGCCGAAGGCGCGGCGCTTGGTTTAATTCCGACGTTCGGAGAAAACTAAGGAGTCGCGGTGTTTGGTTTAGTTCCATCGTTCGGAGAAAACCAAAGAGACGAGGGATAAATCCGACGTTCGGTAAATAAATGTCATGCATTAAATTCTATCTCATGAGATGAGATTTTAGTCATCTCATCATATGATATCCATATTCGAGAGGTTTGGGTTCTAATCTGAATTTATTTGACTTAACCCACATAGATCATGGTCCAAGCCCAAATCAAATCTGGCTAGTCCTGAATCTATTTTAATTCAAATCAAGTCTAATTTTAAATCAATATTTCAAATTGACTTGTCCTTTTAATAGACTTAAACCAAATTGAATCTTATTCAATTGTACTTAACCCAATTGAGATAATTCAATCAATCAAATTGATTAATTAAATCATATACGATTCTCAATCGTTGATCACCAAATAGATCATCCTAGGAAACTTCTATGGTGTGACTCTCTAGGTTCAAACCTAAGCCGGTAGCATAGAAACAACTTTCTATACTAATCGATGTGCCCATCTAGCAATGGAACCCGACGTCCGGATAGGTCGAAGAGTTGCCGAGCAAGCTCCAAGAACCCTAAGAAACAGTTACCGTATAATTCATCCTCTTGACCACAAATGCTAAGGATGGCTTGAGAGCCTGTCAACTCTAAATAGCAATCCATAAAGTGATTTCAACTTTAGTGATCATGTGACTTTCACATGAAGTGCCTTGGCCAAGGTCTTGCTAAATTGAAACACAAGCATTTCTCCTTTTAATGGGATAGGTCAAATTCCATCTTGATCCACAACTGACTACCACAAGTACTTGACTGCACCCAGTAACCTTTCGTAGCTGGATTAGAAATTTAGGTGGTCCGGCACCTAAGTACAATGAGTTGCTTGTAAGCCACTGGTTGTAATCTTCAGGTCTGAAGGATACTTATACCTATATCTTCTCGGATTAACTCTTGACAGCAGAGTATCCGAAAATGAGTCACATTCGGTGAAATGTACTCCTACACTTTCACCTGTATGTCATACCAGTGTCTTTACACTCCTTGGTTAAGAGGATAACCAACAAATATGATATACAACGTCCTATAATTGATAGTACTATGGCCCTGTCATAGTATATCATTTGGTCACGAACTCTTTTAAGGACCTTCTAAGATAAATCCTTCTTTATCGTGAGGAAGATCCTAAGGGCTTCATTACTTTCAGGAGTATTAAGAAGATGTTCTTGTAATGAATAAACTACCAAATAACTTTTATAATATATCAATTTATATATAATTTACATCAGCACAATCATCAAATGATTGGCTTTAGGATACAATTCCCAACAAACTCCCACTTAGCCTAAAGCCACTCATTACAGTATCTAATACCCATCTTCAACTTATAGTTATCAAACTCCTTGATGCTGAGTGCTTTAGTAAATGGGTCACCTAGGTTTTTCTTTCCATCAATCTTCTGAAGATTTATGTCACCTCGGTCTACTATCTCTCGAATAAGATGAAACCGGTGCAGTATGTGTTTGGTGCGCTAATGTACTCGTGGTTCCTTTGCTTGAGCTATGGCACCAGTGCAGTCACTGTATAACAGGACTGGTTCATCTATGGAAGGTGTCACTCCAAGCTCGGAGATGAACTTTCGCAGCCACACAGCTTCTTTCGCAGCATCTGATGCAGCGATGTACTCTGCTCGCACACCGAATCTGCCACTATATGTTACTTGGAACTTTTCCAGCAAACAGCTCCACCATTTAGGATAAACACGAAACCCGATACACTTTTGCTATCATCATGATCTGATTGAAAACTGAAATCAGTATATCCAACAAGTTTCAAATCAGACTCTCCATAGACTAACCACTGATCCTTAGTATTTCTCAAATACTTAAGGATTGTCTTAACAACTTGCCAGTGTTTTTCTCCTGGATCAGATTGGTATCTACTCATTACTCCTAGTGAGTATGCCACATCTGGTTTTGTACATGTCATGGTGTACATAATCGATCCTACTGCCGAAGCATATCGAATTCGACTCATACGTTCTCTTTCATTAGGAGTTGTCGAACAATCCTTCTTAGAAAGATGAATTCCATGGCCTATCGGAAGATAGCCTTTCTTGGAATTCTCCATGCTAAACCTCTTTAGCACTGTGCCAATGTACGTAGATTGGGATAAACCTAGCATCCTCTTAGATCTATCTCTATAGATCTTCATCCCTAGGATGTATGATGCTTCTCCTTGATCTTTCATGGAGAATTGTGATGATAACCATGTCTTTATTCCTTGTAATGTAGGGATATCATTCCCGATTAGGAGAATATCATCCACATATAATACAAGAAATACAATAACAGAATCGTTAGCCCATTTATAATGCAAGGTTCTTCTTTATTCTTAATAAAGCCATAAGATTTGATCACTTTATCAAATCGTATGTTCCAACTCCTTAATGCTTGCTTAAGTCCATAAATAGACTTCTGTAGCCTGCACACTTTAGACTCGTCTTCAGATATAAAACTTTCAGGCTGTATCATATACACCTGTTCTTCTAAATCACCATTTAGAAAAGCGGTTTTAACATCCATCTGCCAAATCTCATAATCGAAGTGTGCTGCTATAGCTAGCATAATCTGAATGTATTTCAACATTGTCACAGGAGAAAACGTTTCTTTATAGTCAATACCATAACGTTGACGATACCCCTTGGCAACCAGACGTGCTTTATAGGTCTCTACCTTTCCATCTGCGCCTATTTTCCTCTTGAAAACCCATTTACACCCTATGGGTTTTATCCCTTCGAGTGGGTCAACTAATGTCCATACATTATTGTCCTTCATGGAATCAAGTTCGGATTTCATGGCATCAAGCCATTTATTAGAGTCAGTCCTTTGCATAGCATCCATATAGGTGATCGGATCCTCGTTGTTCTTATCGAGTTCAACAGAATCATCATTCTGGACCAAGAAACCCAAGTATCTGTCCGATTGATGTGGTACTCTACCAGATCGCCTTAATGGTGCATCTAAAATGGGTTTTGAGTTTGACCTAATCAACTCAGATTCTAGGGGTTCACTGGTTTGTATTGTTCCTTCTACTTGATGAACTTCCTCAAGTTCAACATTAGAGCTATTTGTTCCTTCACTAAGGAACTCCTTTTCAAGAAAAACTACTCTATTACTAATGAACAACTTTTGTTCTTCAGTATTGTAGAAGTAATATCCTTTTGTTTCTTTCGGATAGCCGATGAAAAAACATTTGTCAGATTTGGGTTCAAGTTTGTCTGATTTTGCACGTTTCACATAAGCCGGACACCCCCAGACTCTCATTTAGGTAATAACTGGTTTATGTCCATACCACATCTCATGTGGAGTTGTAGAAACAGACTTACTTGGAACTTTATTAAGAATATGACAAGCTGATTCTAATGCGTATCCCCAAAATGATATTGGCAAGCTTGCAAAATCCATCATGGACTGAACCATGTCTAACAGAGTTCGATTCCTTCTTTCAGACACACCGTTATGTTGCGGTGTTCCAGGAGGAGTCCATTGGGAGAGAATCCCATTCTCCTTTAAATATGTCACAAATTCATTGGAAAGGTATTCGCCTCCTCGATCTGATCGAAGGGTCTTAATACATTTTCCTGTTTGTTTTTCTACTTCTTTATGATATAGTTTGAACATTTCAAACGATTCAGATTTATGTCGCATAAGATAGACATAACCAAACCTAAAAAGGTCGTCTGTAAAAGTAATGAAGTAGTAGTATCCACCTTTGGCACAAGTGCTCATTGGTCCACATACATCAGTATGTACTTGACCCAATAGCTCTTTGGCTCTTTCACCTTTTTCAGTAAAAGATGACTTGATCATTTTACCAAGAAGACATGATTCACAGGTAGTTAATGATTCACAATCATCAACTCGAAGAATGCCCTCCTGAGTTAACCTGTTTAATCTGTTCTTGTTGATATGACCCAGTCGATGGTGCCAAAGATAAATATCTGTGATATCAGTTGTTCTAGGGTGCTTACTTGATTGGTACACTACATTCACAGGCTGTGATATATAAATGCCATTAGATAAATGCCCAGTCATTATAGTGACTCCATTCATATGATATTCAAAGTAACATCCTTTATTAAAATTTCATAATTATTTTTGGCCAGAAGTCCTACAGAAATTACGTTCAATAAGAACGTTGGGCAAAAATGATAATCATTTAGTATAATGACATTTCTATTGAAAACTATTTCAAGAACTCCTAATGCCAGTACTGGAACTAATCTTCCATCACCGACATTTAGGAATCTTTCATTGTCCTCAAATCTTCTGGTGACATGTAGTCCCTGCAATGAATTGCAAATGTTAAAAGGACTCCCGGTATCCAATACCCAGGTCTGATTATCATATATAGAAAAATTACAAGGTGTTATCATATAAATACCTTGTTGAGCAACATCTTGCTCCCTTTTCTTCTTTGGCCTGTTTGGATCAAGTGTGGGCAATATAAAGAGGACAGTTTCTCTTCCAGTGCCCTTGCATCTTGCAGTGAAAGCATTCAGCTTGACTTTTATCAACTTTCTTCTTCTGCATCTGACCCCTTATAGATGTCCTAGCATGTTGCACCCTTTTATTATTCTTTTTCTTCTTCCCTTTCCCAAAGGGTTTACGCCCTACCTTAGATCCTTCAACCACATTAACCAAACCCTTAGAGAGCTGGTTATCCTTCTCAAAGTTCTGTAACAACCCCAACAAACCGTGGTAGTTGACTGCAGGCTTGTCATTCGAAAATGAGTAAGGAAAGGTCAGAAGGATGGAGGCAAGGAATTCAGGATCGCATCTTTTCCCAACTGCTCATATAAGGGAAAGCCGAGCTTGCTTAGGAGTTCTATCTTCTCGATCATGTACAATACATGATCAGTGACAGGAGATCCATCTCTCATTCGAGCATTGAAAATAGCACAACTAGTCTTGTGCCTTTCAACATCATCGGGTGTGCCGAAAGATTCATTCAACGCTTGAATGATTTCTTCTAACTGAGCATTCTCGAACCGGCGACCGAATTCATCATTCATTGCTGCTAACATGATACAACACACGCTAGTTCTATCATTGAGCCACTTCTGATAAGTGTCTCTCTTAGAACTTTGGGTGTTTGCATCAGGTATCTTTGGTGCAGGATTATTCAGAATATATAGAATCCTCTCATGCTCAAGGACAATCTTAAGTTTTCTGAACCAGCTGTTGAAATTGGAACCATTCAATTTGTCACTATCCAATAGGGACCTTAATGATAAATTAGTGGCCATGTTCTGCATAAGGAAAAACTAAAGTTTATTAGTATATAAATTGATTCAGTCTAAAGACTTGGACTTTAGTCTAAAGATTCTTCTACTATTTTGTTCAAATTGGCAGCCTCTACACCCCAATTCGAAGAATTATTCTTAATTCTTTAGCGGGCACTAAGATCTACATAAACTACATAAAGGCCCAAGTAAAGCTTGGCTAACCCATATGCATCTAAGAGTAGGTTCAAAACCAATTGTTTCTCCAAACAATTCTTAGTGTTCAGTTTTGCCCCATGTACCTCTTCAGTGTAACCTATCAATAGACAACCAAGCCCGAGTGAAGCTCGGCTCACCTGACTATTTATTTAATAGTTACGCTGACTTATCATATAATGAATGATAATTCCGATGGTTGACAAGCACTAGGCATGGAGTGCCTCCAATGATTATCAAGACATCGGACTCATTATCATCCACCTTAATGGGAGGCTATGATCTAGTTATCATATAACTATTTTATTTTAAGGACCTAAAATTTAGAGGATTTTAATAATATAAAGATAAATTGACTAATCAAGTTCTCCCACTGAATCTATGAAATCGGTAGAATGAAACAAGATTAAGTCAGGTTAAGTGGCACCTAAATCAGTCATACTGATATCCTTATAGGCATGGGTCAATCCGAATCAGGTAAATAATCTGAATCATAAATGGTTCACCACAATGACCAGGTGAGAGAGATCGATGGGAGGGATATGCCATTAACTCGTTAAAGACGCATCAATATGAGTAGCTCCCAATTAAAAACCATTCGATCGTTGATCCTAGAGCAACTTGCCATCCCACCTTGACATCATATGGTTAACCAATTCTGATTTGACCATCTAATAGATTCATGCTCAACCACGGAGCCTAATCTACTTCCATTTGGTTTAATCAAAGAGAAGGACTTGATCAACTACAACTATTGTTTGATTTAGAGCATCTTAACCTAATCTAATTAGATTTGAACAAATACTCTTTAGTCTAGTTAATTTAAACCTTAGAGTCTAACCCTTATGGACCCGATTTAGCTAATCCAAATGATTAAATATATTTTATGTTAACATGTCATATATTCAATCAAGCATAATATTACTACTCATAATTCTATATTTAGATCATATCTAATAAAAATTATGAACTAATATTTGACATTCAAATAAAACACTCATAAATATTTGTATGTTTTATAACATAGACATCATGCCATCATATATCATGTTTTTATACTAAACATGCAAATATTATGGTTTTATACAACATTAATATGTATCAAATATAAAATATTTTGAGAGTGTGTAATCTATGTTTTGATGCCAAAGCACAATTTAAATTTTCTTTAACAAGCATCAACGATAAAACAATCGCACGTCAATATGTCACAGAATACCTCATTGAATGGGTAATTCGGATTTTCAATCCACCTAATTTACATGCATAAATTAGATCATTAACGAAACCATGGCTCTGATACCATTTGTAGGAGAAATAGTCTCCGAGGCATGCATATTTTTAAAAATTGATAACTATTATCATTGCGGAAATTAAAAGATTACATATTAATCTATCTAATATACATTAAGATCATATCTTTGTCTATATATTCAGGGTCGTTTGATCTAAAATATGCATAAAAAATCAAGATCATATCTTGATCTTCAAGATGACTAGTCACACTATTATCTTGAAGCCTGCCTTAAGATCTAGGGATCAAATCACTTATCTTAAGAACAGTAGGTAAATTCTTATTGCTCTGCAGTCGTTCAATCGTCCGGCCTCTAGTATCGTCCACGCGAAACCCTGAATGATCAGATTTCCGGGAGTGTTAGCTCGCAGAAAAATAGCTTTGCTGATCTTGAATCCCCTCAATTGAATCTTCCTCCAAGATCCACCAGGCTTCCGCTAACACCAGAATCACCAGGATTTTCTATTCTAACATTTTAGAATTACAATCCATGACAATTTAGAATTACAATCCACGACAAATCATGTATTGTTGTTCTATTTTTTGTTCTGTGTTCTCTAGTGAGGGAATGCCCTCTATTATAGTCTCGATTTAGCCTTGACATTTAATTCTGATATTTAAGAATCTGTCGTTTGGCAAAAGCGAAGAGACGCCGAAGGTGTGGCGCTTGGTTTAATTCCGACGTTCGGAGAAAACTAAGGAGTCGTGGCGTTTGGTTTAGTTCTGTCGTTCGGAGAAAACCAAAGAGACGAGGGATAAATCCGACGTTCGTAAATAAATGTCATGCATTAAATTCTATCTCATGAGATGAGATTTTAGTCATCTCATCATATATCCATATTCGAGAGGTTTGGGTTCTGATCTGAATTTATTTGACTTAACCCACATAGATCATGGTCCAAGCCCAAATCAAATTTGGCTAGTCCTGAATCTATTTTAATTCAAATCAAGTCTAATTTTAAATCAATATTTGAAATTGACTTGTCCTTTAATAGACTTAAACCAAATTGAATCTTATTCAATTGTACTTAACCCAATTGAGATAATTCAATCAATCAAATTGATTAATTAAATCATATACGATTCTCAATCGTTGATCAGCAAATAGATCATCCTAGGAAACTTCTATGCGTGTGACTCTCTAGGTTCAAACCTAAGCCGGTAGCATAGAAACAACTTTCTATACTAATCGATGTGCCCATCTAGCAATGGAACCCGACGTCCGGATAGGTCGAAGAGTTGCCGAGCAAACTCCAAGAACCCTAAGAAACAGTTACGTATAATTCATCCTCTTGACCACAAATGCTAAGGATGGCTTGAGAGCCTGTCAACTCTAAATAGCAAATCCATAAAGTGATTTCAACTTTAGTGATCATGTGACTTTCACATGAAGTGCCTTGGCCAAGGTCTTGCTAAATTGAAACATAAGCATTTCTCCTTTTAATGGGATAGGTCAAATTTCATCTTGATCCACAACTGACTACCACAGTACTTGACTGCACCCAGTAACCTTTCGTAGCTGGATTAGAAATTTAGGTGGTCCGGCACCTAAGTACAATGAGTTGCTTGTAAGCCACTGGTTGTAATCTTCAGGTCTGAAGGATACTTATACCTATATCTTCTCGAATTAACTCTTGACAGCAGAGTATCCGAAAATGAGTCACATTCGGTGAAATGTACTCCTACACTTTCACCTGTATGTCATACCAGTGTCTCTACACTCCTTGGTTAAGAGGATAACCAACAAATATGATATACAACGTCCTATAATTGATAGTACTATGGCCTTGTCATAGTATATCATTTGGTCGCGAACTCTTTTAAGGACCTTCTAAGATAAATCCTCCTTTATCATGAGGAAGATCCTAAGGGCTTCATTACTTTCAGCAGTATTAAGAATATGTTTTGTAATGAATAAACTGCCAAATAACTTTTATTAATATATCAATTTATATATAATTTACATCAGCACAATCATCAAATGATTGGCTTTAGGATATAATTCCCAACAACAAGTTCGACACCTGGCTACTATCTGGGCAACTTGTCTCTTAAGTCCTGGCCAAAAAAACTGGTCCTCAACAACTAAAATGGTCTTATTTCTACCAAAGTGACCAGCTAAACCTCCCGCATGGGTCTCCCAAACTAGAAAGTCTCTCAAGGAAGTTTTGGGAATACAGAGCTTGTTCTCTTTAAACAGATGACCATCTAGAAGGGTATAATCACTATAGTCACTAGATGGTCCTTGACTCAAGGCCTGGTAAATTTCACTAAAGTCTGGACAGGTTGCATACTCATCTTTAAGTCTCTCAAATCCAACAACTTCAGTGCTAACTGAATGTAAAAGTAAGGTTCTACGACTCAAAGCATCGGCTACCTTATTCTCAGCTCCGGCATGGTGTTTCAGGACAAAAGTGTAGGCTTGGATGTATTCTACCCATTTGGCATGCCTAGGATTCAACTTTTTCTAGGAATTAAGAAATCTAAGGGCCTCGTGATCAGAGAATAGGACAAATTCTTGCGGTAGAAGATAGTGTCTCCAATACTTTAAAGCTTGCACTACCGCATAGAGTTCTTTATCATAGGTGGAATATTTAAGCTTAGCATCATTTAATTTTTCACTAAAGAAAGCTATGGGGTGGTTCTCCTGGCTTAAAACTCTGCCTATTCCAACTCCGGATGCATCACAAGCTACCTCGAATACTTTGGTAAAGTCTGGTAACTTCAAAATAGGTGCTTGTGTCATTCTATCTTTTATCTCTAGGAAGGCTCTATTAACTGCTTTGGTCCAATTAAAACTACCCTTCCTAAGACAATCAGTTATTGGGGCGACAATGGAGCTAAAACCTCGTATGAATCTCCTATAGAAGGTGGCTAGACCATGAAAACTATGAATATCATGAACAGTTTTGGGAACAGGCCACTCAACTATGGCTTTTATCTTTTCAGGATCAGCTGAAACTCCATCAGGGGTGACAATGAAACCTAGGAAAGTGACTCTATGGTTAAGAACTCACACTTCTTCAAATTAGCATAGAGATTCTCTTTCCTAAGGGTTGTACATACTTGCCTAAGGTGGTCTAAGTGGCTTTCCTTAGTCCTACTGTAAATCAAAATATCAAAGTATACTACTAAAAATTTCCCATGAAGGCACGTAGGACTTGGGTCATGATCCTCATAAATGTGCTAGGTGCATTGGACAACCCAAATGGCATCACTACCCATTCAAATAAACCATCCTTAGTCTTAAATGCAGTCTTCCACTCATCCCCTGGTCTAATCCTAACCTGGTGATAGCCGCTCTTCAAATCAATCTTGGAAAATATAGTTGCACCGGCCATCATATCTAGCATATCGTCCAAGCGGGGAATGGGAAACCTATATTTTACTGTAATTTTATTTATGGCATGACTATCGACACACATCCTCCATGTGCCATCCTTTTTAGGTGTTAACAGGCTGGAACTGCACAAGGACTCAAACTTTCCCTAACAAATCCTTTCCTAAGGAGGTCCCCTACTTGTCTTTGCAACTCTAGGTGTTCTATAGGGTTCATCCTATAATATGGGAGGTTTGGTAAGTTGCTCCTGGACTAAATCAATGGCGTGTTGGATGTCCCTAAGTGGTGGAAGGTGGTCAGGCAGGTCATTTGGAAATACATCCTTAAAGTCCTCTAATAATTCAACTACTTCCTGAGGGTGCTCTTTCTGGGCTCTTGTGTTTCTCTAGCGGTTAAGATCCAAACAGGTGTACCCTTAGTGAGTTCTTTCTTAATCTCCTTTGCAGTTATCAGATTGACTCTAGTCTTTGTTTTCTTTAGGTGGCTCGATCCTCTCTAAACCGTGTCCTTAGGTGGTGAAGGGTTGATTACAAACTTCTTTCAAGGTACATGAATGAGCAAGAATTAGATCAGGCCAAAAAGGGTTGCATCATGGTCAAATAACCAGGGTCGACCTAAGATGATACTACTCACTCCCATTGGTAGAACATCACACCACACTTTCTCCTAATAGACTGTAATTGGATTTGGACTAGACACCTACTTTTGATAGGAATTGATGTGGAGTCTATCCAAGAAACCTTATAGGGGTTAGATGGGGAGCTATGGATAAGCCTAAAGTTTTGACAGCACTAGTAGATATGGCATTCACACAACTTCACTATCTATGATTATCTTACACACCTTATCCCCTAACTTGACAAAGGTTTGTAGGATGTTAGTCCTATGCCAATTGTCCTGGGTCTTAGTCTGGATAAAGATGCATCTAACTACTCCCAAAAGGTTAGGGTCTACAAGATCCTCATCACCTTCGTACTCATCTGCCAGATTATCCTTAGCCTGATATACTTTCGATACAATCATCTAAGGGTGCTTTGGATTCAGACACATTTTCCTCTAACCCTTCCATGTACAAGGCTCTATTTGGGCAATTGCTCGCATAATGACCTATCTGATGACATTTGAAGCAAGCATTCTGGTTTGGGTTTCTCTAACTTCTGGTGCTTTGACTTATCATCTCTATGAGTCAGAGGTGTACCATGGTTAGGCCGGTTGGGTCGCATCTAACTTGGTCCTGGCTACTGACTAGGTGCACTAGTTCTAGGGGTTTCTGGTCTGCGATAAACTGGTCCCCTATGAAATCTCTTAGCATCGTGTGCTATCTGATGGGCTATCTCTAAATCTTAAACTTCTCTCATGAACAACTCTTTCTGGATCTCTTCCCTTAGTCTGGCTCTGAATTTAGATAAGGTAACTGATTCGGACTTATCGACATTGCATCTCATCACAAATTCATCAAACTTTGCAATGTACTCAGCTACACTCTTTGTTCCTTGGGTCAATCTCTGCCACTGATCTAGAAGTCTTTGGTAGTAGGACATGGGAAGGTACTTCTCTCTAAGTCTACGCTTCATTACTCTCTAGGTTACTATGGGAACATCACCTCTCTGTCTAATGAATCTCTCGACATTTTTCCAGTATAATCGAGCCTAACGGACTAACCTAAGCTTTGCAAATTTGCACTTCCTTTCCTTAAGCATTTCGTACCACTCAAAATACTGATCCATCTCGCCCTCCCAATGTAAATAAACCTTAGGATCTATACTTCATCAAAAGTGGGTGCTTCTAATCTAATATTCCTAAGAGTTCGGTCATACTGGTCCATTTGGTCCTGATTGGGTCTCCTAGGATGTGGCTCATAAGCTGGGTCATGGAGTGCTCTCCTAGGATTCGGGTCATGGACTCAATTAAAATTGAGTCTTCTAGGATTTGGCTCAAAGAAAGGTTCTTGATTAGGCCTTCTAGGATTGGATTCAGGAAAAAGGTCTTGGTGTAGAGCTCTTCTAGGGTTGATGGGCGTACTTAACTCTGGTTCAGGATCTAATTCCATTTGGGCCTCATGGGCTCTTGTAGGAGTACCTGCCTCTAATTGGTCAAGCCTAAAAGTGATATGGGTCATTTGATCAGTTATGCTTTGGGTGGTCTGGGTCAATTGATCAGTAGATTCTGGTTTAGTCGGGCCATTTGATCATTCAGGGTTTTCATCAAGGTCTCAAAATTTTGGTCCATGGTTGCACTTGATTGAGCTTGGATTTGGTAGGGTGTACCTAACCTAGTTGTCATGCAGTGAAATTAGGCACACAAGCCCTTGACTTGATTTTGTTGGAATTGTATCCTAAAGCCAATCGGTTGATGATTGTGCTGATGTAAATTGTATACAAATTGATATATTAATAAAAGTTATTTGGCAGTTTATTCATTACAAGAACATCTTCTTAATACTCCTGAAAGTAATGAAGCCCTTAGGATCTTCCTCACGATAAAGGAGGATTTATCTTAGAAGGTCCTTAAAAGAGTTCGCGACCAAATGATATACTATGACAGGGCCATAGTACTATCAATTATAGGACGTGTATATCATATTTGTTGGTTATCCTCTTAACCAAGGAGTGTAGAGACACTGGTATGACATACAGGTGAAAGTGTAGGAGTACATTTCACCGAACGTGACTCATTTTCGGATACTCTGCTGTCAAGAGTTAATCCGAGAAGATATAGGTATAAGTATCCTTCAGACCTGAAGATCACAACCAGTGGCTTACAAGCAACTCATTGTACTTAGGTGCCGGACCACCTGGATTTCTAATCCAGCTACGAAAGGTTACTGGGTGCAGTCAAGTACTTGTGGTAGTCAGTTGTGGATCAAGATGGAATTTGACCTATCCCATTAAAAGGAGAAATGCTTGTGTTTCAATTTAGCAAGACCTTGGCCAAGGCACTTCATGTGAAAGTCACATGATCACTAAAGTTGAAATCACTTTATGGATTTGCTATTTAGAGTTGACAGGCTCTTAAGCCATCCTTAGCATTTGTGGTCAAGAGGATGAATTATACGGTAACTGTTTCTTAGGGTTCTTGGAGTTTGCTCGGCAACTCTTCGACCTATCCGGACGTCGGGTTCCATTGCTAGATGGGCACATCGATTAGTATAGAAAGTTGTTTCTATGCTACCGGCTTAGGTTCGAACCTAGAGAGTCACACGCATAGAAGTTTCCTAGGATGATCTATTTGCTGATCAACGATTGAGAATCGTATATGATTTAATTAATCAATTTGATTGATTGAATTATCTCAATTGGGTTAAGTACAATTGAATAAGATTCAATTTGGTTTAAGTCTATTAGAAGGACAAGTCAATTTCAAATATTGATTTGAAATTAGACTTGATTTGAATTTAAATAGATTCAGGACTAGCCAAATTTGATTTGGGCTTGGACCATGATCTATGTGGGTTAAGTCAAATAAATTCAGATCAGAACCCAAACCTCTCGAATATGGATCTCATATGATGAGATGGCTAAAATCTCATCTCATGAGATAGAATTTAATGCATGACATTTATTTACCGAACGTCGGATTTATCCCTCGTCTCTTTGGTTTTCTCCGAACGACGGAACTAAACCAAACGCCGCGACTCCTTGGTTTTCTCCGAACGTCGGAATTAAACCAAGCGCCGCGCCTTCGGCGTCTCTTCGCTTTTGCCAAACGATGGATTCTTAAATGTCAGAATTAAATGTCAAGGCTAAATCGAGACTATAAATAGAGGGCATTCCCTCACCAGAGAACACAGAACAAAAAATACAACAATACACGATTTGTCGTGGATTGTAATTCTAAATTGTCGTGGATTGTAATTCTAAAATGTTAGAATAGAAAATCCTGGTGATTCTGGTGTTAGCGGAAGCCTGTGGATCTTGGAGGAAGATTCAAGTGAGAGGATTCAAGATCAGCAAAGCTATTTTTCGCGAGCTAGCACTCCCGAAATCTGATCATTCGGGGCTTCGCGTGGACGATACTAGAGGCCGGACGATTGAACGGCTGCAGAGCAATAAGGATTTACCTACTGTTCTTAAGGTAAGTGATTTGATCCCTAGATCTTAAGGCAGGCTTCAAGATAATAGTGTGACTAGTCATCTTGAAGATCAAGATATGATCTTGATGTTTTTATATGCATATTTTAGATCAAACGACCCTGAATATATAGGCAAAGATATGATCTTGATGCATATTAGATAGATTAATATGTAATCTTTTAATTTCCGCAATGATAATAGTTATCAATTTTTAAAAATATGCATGCCTCGGAGACTATTTCTCCCTACAAATGGTATCAGAGCCATGGTTTCGTTAATGATCTAATTTATTGCATGTAAATTAATATTCTCATTAATTGTAATTATGGCTAAAACTTATCACAAGGCCATATGGTCACAGGTGGATTGAAAATCCGAATTACCCATTCAATGAGGTATTCTGTGACATATTGCGTGCGATTGTTTTATCGTTGATGCTTTGTTTAAAGAAAATTTAAATTGTGCTTTGGCATCAAAACATAGATTACACACACTCTCAAAAGATATTTTATATTTGATACATATTGATGTTGTATAAAACCATAATATTTGCATGTTTAGTATAAAAACATAGATATGATATATGATGGCATGATGTCTATGTTATAAAACATACAAATATTTATGAGAGTTTTATTTGAATGTCAAATATTAGTTCATAATTTTTTTTAGATATGATCTAAATATAGGAATTATGAGTAGTAACATTATGCTTGATTGAAATATATGACATGTTAACATGAAATATATTTAATCATTTGGGTTAGCTAAATCGGGTCCATAAAGGGTTAGACTCTAAGGTTTAAATCAACTGGACTAAAAGAGTATTTGTTCAAATCTAATTAGATTAGGTTAAGAATGCTCTAAATCAAACAATAGTTGTAGTTGATCAAGTCCTTCTCTTTGATTAAACCAAATGGAAGTAGATTAGGCTCCGTGGTTGAGCATGAATCTATTAGATGGTCAAATCAGAATTGGTTAACCATATGATGTCAAGGTGGGATGGCAAGTTGCTCTAGGATCAACGATCGAATGGTTTTTAATTGGGAGCTACTCGTATTGATGCGTCTTTAACGAGTTAATGGCATATCCCTCCCATCGATCTCTCTCACCTGGTCATTGTGGTGAACCATTTATGATTCAGATCATTTACCTGATTCGGGTTGACCCATGCCTGTAAGGATATCAGTATGACTGATTTAGGTGCCACTTAACCTGACTTAATCTTGTTTCATTCTACCGATTTCATAGATTCAGTGGGAGAACTTGATTAGTCAATTTATCTTCATATTATTAAAATCCTCTAAAATTATTAGGTCCTTAAAATGAAATAGTTATATGATAACTAGATCATAGCCTCCCATTAAGGTGGGTGATAATGAGTCCGATGTCTTGATAATCATTGGAGGCACTCCATGCCTGGTGCTTGTCAACCATCGGAATTATCATTCATTATATGATAAGTCAGCGTAACTATTAAATAAACAGTCAGGTGAGCCGAGCTTCACTCGGGCTTGGTTGTCTATTGATAGGTTACACTGATTATATCATTTAATGGTTGGACCTAACCAGAACTTTCAGTGGAGGCACTTCATGCCTGCTGAAGAGGTACATGGGGCAAAACTGAACACTAAGAATTGTTTGGGGAAACAATTGGTTTTGAACCTACTCTTAGATGCATATGGGTTAGCCAAGCTTCACTTGGGCCTGTATGTAGTTTATGTAGATCTTAGTGCCCGCTAAAGAATTAAGAATAATTCTTCGAATTGGGGTGTAGAGGCTGCCAATTTGAACAAAATAGTGGGAGAATCTTTAGACTAAAGTCCAAGTCTTTAGACTGAATCAATTTATATACTAATAAACTTTAGTTTTTCCTTATGCAGAACATGGCCACTAATTTATCATTAAGGTCCCTATTGGATAGTGACAAATTGAATGGTTCCAATTTCAATAGCTGGTTCAGAAAACTTAAGATCGTCCTTGAGCATGAGAGGATTCTATATATTCTGAATAATCCTGCACCAAAGATACCTGATGCAAACACCCAAAGTTCTGAGAGAGACACTTATCAGAAGTGGCTCAATGATAGAACTAGCGTGCGTTGTATCATGTTAGCAGCAATGAACGATGAATTCGGTCGCCGGTTCGAGAATGCTCAGCCAGAAGAAATCATTCAAGCGTTGAATGAATCTTTCGGCACACCCGACGATGTTGAAAGGCACAAGACTAGTTGTGCTATTTTCAATGCTCGAATGAGAGATGGATCTCCTGTCACTGATCATGTATTGTACATGATCGAGAAGATAGAACTCCTAAGCAAGCTCGGCTTTCCCTTACATGAGCAGTTGGGAAAAGATGCGATCCTGAATTCCTTGCCTCCATCCTTCCGACCTTTCCTTACTCATTTTCGAATGACAAAGCCTGCAGTCAACTACCACGGTTTGTTGGGGTTGTTACAGAACTTTGAGAAGGATAACCAGCTCTCTAAGGGTTTGGTTAATGTGGTTGAAGGATCTAAGGTAGGGCGTAAACCCTTTGGGAAAGGGAAGAAGAAAAAGAATAATAAAAGGGTGCAACATGCTAGGACATCTATAAGGGGTCAGATGCAGAAGAAGAAAGTTGATAAAAGTCAAGCTGAATGCTTTCACTGCAAGATGCAAGGGCACTGGAAGAGGAACTGTCCTCTTTACATTGCCACACTTGATCCAAACAGGCCAAAGAAGAAAAAGGAGCAAGATGTTGCTCAACAAGGTATTTATATGATAACACCTTGTAATTTTTCTATATATGATAATCAGACCTGGGTATTGGATACCGGGAGTCCTTTTAACATTTGCAATTCATTGCAGGGACTACAGGTCACCAGAAGATTTGAGGACAATGAAAGATTCCTAAATGTCGGCGATGGAAGATTAGTTCCAGTACTGGCATTAGGAGTTCTTGAAATAGTTTTCAATAGAAATGTCATTATACTAAATGATTGTCATTTTTGCCCAACGTTCTTATTGAACGTAATTTCTGTAGGCCTTCTGGCCAAAAATAATTATGAAATTTCAATAAAGGATGTTACTTTGAATATCATTATGAATGGAGTCACTGTAATGACTGGGCATTTATCTAATGGCATTTATATATTATCACAGCCTGTGAATGTAGTGTACCAATCAAGTAAGCGCCCTAGAACAACTGATGTCACAGATATTTATCTTTGGCACCATCGGCTGGGTCATATCAACAAGAACAGATTAAACAGGTTAACTCAGGAGGGCATCCTTCGAGTTGATGATTGTGAATCATTAACTACCTGTGAATCATGTCTTCTTGGTAAAATGACCAAGTCATCTTTTACTGGAAAAGGTGAAAGAGCCAAAGAGCTATTGGGTCTAGTACATACTGATGTATGTGGACCAATGAGCACTTGTGCCAAAGGTGGATACTACTACTTCATTACTTTTACAGACGACCTTTCTAGGTTCGGTTATGTCTATCTTATGCGACATAAATCTGAATCGTTTGAAATGTTCAAACTATATCATAAAGAAGTAGAAAAACAAACAGGAAAATGTATTAAGACCCTTCGATCAGATCGAGGAGGCGAATACCTTTCCAATGAATTTGTGACATATTTAAAGGAGAATGGATTCTCTCCCAATGGACTCCTCCTGGAACACCGCAACATAACGGTGTGTCGGAAAGAAGGAATCGAACTCTGTTAGACATGGTTCGGTCCATGATGGGTTTTGCAAGCTTGCCAATATCATTTTGGGGATACGCATTAGAATCAGCTTGTCATATTCTTAATAAGGTTCCAAGTAAGTCTGTTTCTAAAACTCCACATGAGATGTGGTATGGACATAAACCGGTTATTACCTATCTGAGAGTCTGGGGGTGTCCGGCTTATGTGAAACGTGCAAAATCAGACAAACTTGAACCCAAATCTGACAAATATTTTTTCATCGGCTATCCGAAAGAAACAAAAGGATATTACTTCTACAATACTGAAGAACAAAAGTTGTTCATTAGTAATAGAGCAGTTTTTCTTGAAAAGGAGTTCCTTAGTGAAGGAACAAATAGCTCTAATGTTGAACTTGAGGAAGTTCATCAAGTAGAAGGAACAACACAAACCAGTGAACCCCTAGAATCTGAGTTGATTAGATCAAACTCAAAACCCATTTTAGATGCACCATTAAGGCGATCTGGTAGAGTACCACATCAACCGGACAGATACTTGGGTTTCTTGGTCCAGAACGATGATCCTGTTGAACTCGATGAGAACAACGAGGATCCGATCACCTATATGGATGCTATGCAAAGGACTGACTCTAATAAATGGCTTGATGCCATGAAATCCGAACTTGATTCCATGAAGGACAATAATGTATGGACATTAGTTGACCCACCCGAAGGGATAAAACCCATAGGGTGTAAATGGGTTTTCAAGAGGAAAAGAGGCGCAGACGGAAAGGTAGAGACCTATAAAGCACGTCTGGTTGCCAAGGGGTATCGTCAACGTTATGGTATTGACTATGACGAAATGTTTTCTCCTGTGGCAATGCTGAAATCCATTCGGATTATGCTAGCTATAGCAGCACACTTCGATTATGAGATTTGGCAGATGGATGTTAAAACCGCTTTTCTAAATGGTGATTTAGAAGAACAGGTGTATATGATACAGCCTGAAGGTTTTATATCTGAAGACGAGTCTAAAGTGTGCAGGCTACAGAAGTCTATTTATGGACTTAAGCAAGCATCAAGGAGTTGGAACATACGATTTGATAAAGTGATCAAATCTTATGGCTTTATTAAGAATAAAGAAGAACCTTGCATTTATAAATGGGCTAACGATTCTGTTATTGTATTTCTTGTATTATATGTGGATGATATTCTCTTAATCGGGAATGATATCCCTGCATTACAAGGAATAAAGACATGGTTATCATCACAATTCTCCATGAAAGATCTGGGAGAAGCATCATACATCCTAGGGATGAAGATCTATAGAGATAGATCTAAGAGGATGCTAGGTTTATCCCAATCTACGTACATTGACACAGTGCTAAAGAGGTTTAGCATGGAGAATTCCAAGAAAGGCTATCTTCCGATAGGCCATGGAATTCATCTTTCTAAGAAGGATTGTCCGACAACTCCTAATGAAAGAGAACGTATGAGTCGAATTCCATATGCTTCGGCAGTAGGATCGATTATGTACACCATGACATGTAAGACCAGATGTGGCATACTCACTAGGAGTAGTGAGTAGATACCAATCTGATCCAGGAGAAAAACACTGGCAAGTTGTTAAGACAATCCTTAAGTATTTGAGAAATACTAAGGACCAGTGGTTAGTCTATGGAGAGTCTGATTTGAAACTTGTTGGATATACTGATTCCAGTTTTCAATCAGATCATGATGATAGCAAAAGTGTATCGGGTTTCGTGTTTATCCTAAATGGTGGAGCTGTTTGCTGGAAAAGTTCAAGCAACATACAGTGGCAGATTCGGTGTGCGAGGCAGAGTACATCGCTGCATCAGATGCTGCGAAAGAAGCTGTGTGGCTGCGAAAGTTCATCTCCGAGCTTGGAGTGACACCTTCCATAGATGAACCAGTCCTGTTATACAGTGACAGCACTGGTGCCATAGCTCAAGCAAAGGAACCACGAGCACATCAGCGCACCAAGCACATACTGCGCCGGTTTCATCTTATTCGAGAGATAGTAGACCGAGGTGACATAAATCTTCAGAAGATTGATGGAAAGGAAAACCTAGGTGACCCATTTACTAAAGCACTCAGCATCAAGGAGTTTGACAACTATAAGTTGAAGATGGGTATTAGATACTGTAATGAGTGGCTTTAGGCTAAGTGGGAGTTTGTTGGGAATTGTATCCTAAAGCCAATCATTTGATGATTGTGCTGATGTAAATTGTATATAAATTGATATATTAATAAAAGTTATTTGGCAGTTTATTCATTACAAGAACATCTTCTTAATACTCCTGAAAGTAATGAAGCCCTTAGGATCTTCCTCACGATAAAGGAGGATTTATCTTAGAAGGTCCTTAAAAGAGTTCGCGACCAAATGATATACTATGACAGGGCCATAGTACTATCAATTATAGGACGTTGTATATCATATTTGTTGGTTATCCTCTTAACCAAGGAGTGTAGAGACACTGGTATGACATACAGGTGAAAGTGTAGGAGTACATTTCACCGAACGTGACTCATTTCGGATACTCTGCTGTCAAGAGTTAATCCGAGAAGATATAGGTATAAGTATCCTTCAGACCTGAAGATCACAACCAGTGGCTTACAAGCAACTCATTGTACTTAGGTGCCGGACCACCTGGATTTCTAATCCAGCTACGAAAGGTTACTGGGTGCAGTCAAGTACTTGTGGTAGTCAGTTGTGGATCAAGATGGAATTTGACCTATCCCATTAAAAGGAGAAATGCTTGTGTTTCAATTTAGCAAGACCTTGGCCAAGGCACTTCATGTGAAAGTCACATGATCACTAAAGTTGAAATCACTTTATGGATTTGCTATTTAGAGTTGACAGGCTCTTAAGCCATCCTTAGCATTTGTGGTCAAGAGGATGAATTATACGGTAACTGTTTCTTAGGGTTCTTGGAGTTTGCTCGGCAACTCTTCGACCTATCCGGACGTCGGGTTCCATTGCTAGATGGGCACATCGATTAGTATAGAAAGTTGTTTCTATGCTACCGGCTTAGGTTCGAACCTAGAGAGTCACACGCATAGAAGTTTCCTAGGATGATCTATTTGCTGATCAACGATTGAGAATCGTATATGATTTAATTAATCAATTTGATTGATTGAATTATCTCAATTGGGTTAAGTACAATTGAATAAGATTCAATTTGGTTTAAGTCTATTAGAAGGACAAGTCAATTTCAAATATTGATTTGAAATTAGACTTGATTTGAATTTAAATAGATTCAGGACTAGCCAAATTTGATTTGGGCTTGGACCATGATCTATGTGGGTTAAGTCAAATAAATTCAGATCAGAACCCAAACCTCTCGAATATGGATCTCATATGATGAGATGGCTAAAATCTCATCTCATGAGATAGAATTTAATGCATGACATTTATTTACCGAACGTCGGATTTATCCCTCGTCTCTTTGGTTTTCTCCGAACGACGGAACTAAACCAAACGCCGCGACTCCTTGGTTTTCTCCGAACGTCGGAATTAAACCAAGCGCCGCGCCTTCGGCGTCTCTTCGCTTTTGCCAAACGACGGATTCTTAAATGTCAGAATTAAATGTCAAGGCTAAATCGAGACTATAAATAGAGGGCATTCCCTCACCAGAGAACACAGAACAAAAAAAACAACAATACACGATTTGTCATTGTAATTCTAAATTGTCGTGGATTGTAATTCTAAAATGTTAGAATAGAAAATCCTGGTGATTCTGGTGTTAGCGGAAGCCTGGTGGATCTTGGAGGAAGATTCAAGTGAGAGGATTCAAGATCAGCAAAGCTATTTTTCGCGAGCTAGCACTCCCGGAAATCTGATCATTCGGGGCTTCGCGTGGACGATACTAGAGGCCGGACGATTGAACGGCTGCAGAGCAATAAGGATTTACCTACTGTTCTTAAGGTAAGTGATTTGATCCCTAGATCTTAAGGCAGGCTTCAAGATAATAGTGTGACTAGTCATCTTGAAGATCAAGATATGATCTTGATGTTTTTATATGCATATTTTAGATCAAACGACCCTGAATATATAGGCAAAGATATGATCTTGATGCATATTAGATAGATTAATATGTAATCTTTTAATTTCCGCAATGATAATAGTTATCAATTTTTAAAAATATGCATGCCTCGAGACTATTTTCCCTACATATTTATCATGAGATGTATGCAACATTCATATGAATCCTAAAATCATGTGCATAATTTTTGTGTGTGTTGCAACTCCAAAGTGATGCAGGGGAGTGTTATGTAACATATTCAGAAATTTTAGAAAAATTTACAGAACACTCTTAACTCAATAATGATACTCCAAGTGAAAGAAAATTAAATTTAAAATTCGTTGCTTTACTGGGTAGTTCCTGGAACCCAGTCAAGTCAAAAAATAAAATAACCTATTTTTAGACCTTATTTGGCTGGCAGAAAATTCACAGTCCAAATAATGCCTGAGAAAATTCTGAAAAATACTTTGAATTATAAAGAATCTAGAAAATAAAATTATAAAATTTTAAATTTTTTACACGCTGCAACAATTAAAACATCAGACCATATACTGCAATATTCAGATAATCCAGCGAGCAAAAAAACTAGAAATTTTGCCCTAACCAACCATGCTCTGATACCATGATGATGTGGGACAACTGAATGGATGTATTTCTAATAGAATTAGTAAAGATTAAATGAACAATTAAGTGAAATAACACATACATTCACTCATTATTTAAGAACTAGAAATTTTATGGAGGGGACTTAGAAGACTAAACAAAGTTTGAATTTGAATTTAAACAAAGTAATAAAGAAGCAGATCATTGTGGTTAAGAAACCACTCAGATTAGGGCTAAGTAAATCTAATAATTACAGATCTAAAAGGATTTTAAAGAGGGTTCTCCCAGTAATTAATAAACTTAAGTAAAATCGATGCACTCAGGGAAGGAATTGAGGATGACAAGGGATTCCACCATATTGTAAGCTTCTGTACCTTGATTCATGATGGAAACAACCTGCAACTTTGGAACCATGAAAGCCAAAGATCCTTGATCGGTTGAAAATGGGCTTGAAGCAAATTGGGGAAAGGAGATAAAATTTGGACAATATAAATAGACACTAGGCCTCATGCCTACCCTCTCACAGGGGACCCATCTAACAAGCAGGGGATTTTCTCAAGAAAACTTCATTCATCATCATCTCCCTTACAAAAAGCCAGGAGCCTTTTTATAGACTACCAAGCACTTACACCATATTATCATTAGAGGAAGAAGATCTCGGCCAGCGAAGAGAAGAATGTGGAACGTCTCATGATTTGTGGAGGCGGTTTTCAATGTGGGCGTCAATGTAGGCATCCCATGATTTATGGAGGTAATTTCCAATATGGACGTCCCTTGATTTATGAAGGCGGTTTCCAATGTGGGCGTCAATGTGGGCGTCCCATGATTTGTGGAGGCAGTTTCCAATATGGACGTCCCTTGATTTGTGAAGGTGGTTTCCAAGAAGATATGATTGTGGGGACTGTGACTTGATTCAAAATCTTTCTATTCATTGGGCGACATTCCTTGTTGATGTGGCGTGATGATATGGCTTCAATGTTGGTGACTTCATGACCATGCACCCATTCTTCTTGTGCTGAATCAGATCAGGTTTTTGGGCTGGACTCCTTTTGATTCAATTGCAATAAAGAACTTAAACATGACTCAATCAAACAAATACAGTCAATTGAAATAAAATTGCTCAAATGGAAAATAAATACAAGACTAAAACTTAATTTAATCTTCCATCCATAAAGAATCCAGCTGAAGTTGTTGAAGCCTCTTCCTGAGCCTGGTGTCCGCACCACTCGTGTGTTGTCTATTGGGTTCTAGTACCCACTAAGAAATTAGGAATAATTTCTCGGATTGGAAGTAAAGACTACCAATCTGAATAATAGTGGCAAGACCTTTAGACTAAAGTCCATGTCTTTAGGATTAATAAATCATGTAAGCTAATAGGTTTTGGTTATCCTTTCAGATTATGTCAACCAATTTGTTGCTCCATTCATTGTTGAACAATGACAAACTAATGGGTTCCAACTTCGATAGCTGGTATCAAAGACTCAGGATAGTCTTGGAACATGAGAGGATCCTTTATGTGATAATAGATACTGAACCTGAGAAGCCAGCTTCGAATGCTTGCACTACAATCAGAAACACTTATTAGAAGTGGGTCAATGATCGCACCATAGTACGGTGCATTATGCTGGCCTCCATGAACGATGAGTTCAATAGGAAGTTTAAGGAAGCCCAACCTAAAGAGATCCTTTAAAAGTTGAAAGAGTCCTTTGGCACACCAGACGATGTTGAAAGGTACAGAGTACCTAGTGCTATTTTCAATGCTCGAATGCGTAAAGGGGTCAGTCACTCATCATATACTGTACATGATTGAGATGATTGAGCACCTGGGCAAGCTCGGCTTTCCCTTGCATGAGCAGCTTGGGAAGGATGCTATATTGAACTCCCTGCTGGTTCCTACTTGGATTTTCTCAGTCATTTTAGAATGACAAAACCTGTAGTAAACTACCATGGTTTTTTGGGTTTACTGCAGACTTATGAGAAGGATCACCAACTCCAAAAGGGCTTAGTAAATTTAGTGGCAGTTTCTGGAGCAGGTCATCGTTCCTTTAAGAAAGGGATGAAAAGAAATAAGAATAAAAAAGTGCAATATGATGGGCATAATCAAGCTAAGAAGAAAGCTAAGGCTGACAAAAACCAAGCGGAATGCTTCTTCTGTAAAAAGCTAGGTCATTAGAAGAAAAACTATCTCAATACATTGCAACCCTGGATCCTAACAGGCCAAGAAAGAAAAGCAGTAAGTAGTTGCTGGACAAGGTACTTATGTGATAACTAGTTTCTCTATTTGTAATACTACTAATTGGGTATTAGATACCAACAATCCAATTCATATTTGCAATTCTTTGCAGGGACTTTGAATTAGTATAAGATTCAAGGATGGTGAAAGATTCTAAACGTGGGTGATGGAAGTCGAGTTCCAGTCCTAGCGTTAGGAGTAGTAGAGCCATTTTTGAATCCTGTAATGTCTTTCTAAGTGAATGTCACTATTGTCCTAATTTCTTATTAAATGTCGTTTCTATAGGCCAATTGGCCATTGAAGGATTTGATTTTTCAATAAAGAATGATGTTAAGAACATCATTGTGAATGATACTTCCGTAATATATGAACAATTGTGCAATGGCATTTTTATGTTATCACGACCTATAAATGTGATGTATACTCCAAGCAAATGGCCTAGGATAGATAATGTTAGTAATTCATACCTGTGGCACTGTAGGCTGGGTCACATTAACAAGAACAAGATTAATAGATTAGTCAGAGAGGGTATCCTCAATGACATTAATTGTGAATCAATTTTAATCTGTGAATCTTATCTTCTTGGTAAAATGACCAAGTCATCCTTTACTGGAAAAGGTGAAAGAGCTAAAGATATTCTAAGTCTCATACATACGGATCTATGTGGACCCATGAATACTACTGCCATGGGTGGGTTTAGCTATTTCATTACGTTTATAGACGACCACTCAACGTTTGGTTATGTTTTCTTGATGAAACATAAATCTGAGTCGTTTAAAATGTTCAAACGATATCATAATGAAGTAGAGAAACAGACTGGAAAGAATATTAAAATCCTACGATCAGATCGAGGAGGTGAATATCTTTCTGGTGAGTTCCTGATATATCTTGAGGAGAATGGGATTCTCTCTCAATGGACTCCTCTAGGGACACCCCAGTTAAATGGTGTGTTTGAAAGGAGGAATCAAATTCTGTTAGACATGGTTTGATCCATAATGAGCTTTGCCAATATGCCTATCTCCTTTTGGGGATATGCCCTCGAGACAGCATATTATATTCTTAATAGGGTTCCAAGCAAGTCTGTTACTAAGACTCCATATGAGATATGGACTGAACGTAAACTGATGCTCTCACACCTTAGGGTCTGGGGGTGTCCAGCTTATGTCAAACGATTGCAGACAGATAAACTAGGACCTAGGTCTGACAAATGTTTTTTTGTTGGGTATCCCAAAGAGACTAGAGGATATTATTTCTATCATACTGAAGAACAAAAGTTGTTCGTTAGTCTTAGAGCTACCTTTTTGAAAAAGGAGTTCCTTGCTAAAAGAACTAAGGCTGCTAATGTTGAACTTGATGAAGTTCAATAGGTAGAAGTACCTGTACGCTCTGAAGCCTCTATAGAGCCGGCTTTGATTAAATCAAACCCAGAACCCATTGAGAAAACATTAAGGAGATCTGATAGAGTACCACGTCAACCGAACAGATACTTCAATTACTTGGTCCATGATGGCGATCTGTTGAGCTCGATGAGGACAACGAGGATCCCATCACCTATATGGATGCAATGCAGAGGTCTGATTCTAAGAAATAGCTTGAGGCCATGAAATCCGAAATGAAATCCATAGAGATCAACAGTGTATGGACACTTGTGGATCCACTGGAAGGGATAAAACCCATTGTGTGTAAATAGATTTTCAAGAAGAAACGAGGCATAGACGGAAAGGTGAAGACCTATAAAGCTCGTCTGGTTGCTAAAGGGTATCATCAACGTCATGGTTTAGACTATGACGAGACTTTTTTTCTATAGCAATGCTTAAGTCCATTCGGATTATGCTTGCTCTAACTGCATATTTTGACTATAAAATCTAGAAAATGGATGTCCGAACTGCTTTTCTAAATGAAGAGTTGGAAGATGAGGTGTATATGATGCAACCTGAAGGATTCATATTTGCATATGTATCAAAAGTATGTAAACTCCAAAAGTCCATCTATGGACTAAAGCAAGCATTTTGGAGTTGGAACAAATGTTTTGATAAGTGTATCAAAACGTATGGCTTCGTTAAGAATGGAGAAGAACCCTGCATATATAAATGGGCCAATGGTTCTATAGTTATATTTCTTGTATTGTATGTAGATGACATTCTCTTAATTAGGAATTACAACCCTGCATTAAAGGAAATAAAGGTTTGGTTAATGTCACAGTTCTCCATGAAGGATTTAGGAGAAGCTTCTTACATTCTAGGGATGAAGATATATAGACAGATCCAAGAAGCTGCTGGGATTATCAAGTCAATGTACATCGAGACTGTGCTAAAAGGTTCAGCATGAAAAATTCCAAGAAAGGCTATCTTCCAATAGGCTATGGAATTTCACTCTCTAAGAAGGATTGTGCAACGACTTCTAAGGAGAGGGAACGTATGAGTATGATTTCCATATGCTTCGGCAGTGGGTTCTATTATGTATGCCATGACATGTACGAGATTGGACGTAACATATTCACTAGGAGTGGTGAGTAGATACCAGTCTAACCCAAGTGAAGCACATTGGAAAGTGGTAAAAACCATCCTTAAGTATTTGCAAAATACTAAAGACCAATGGCTTATCTATGGAGAACCTGACTTGAAGCCTGTGGAATATACTGACTCCAGTTTTCAGTCAGACAGAGATGATAGCAATAGTGTATCAGGGTTTGTCTTTACCCTAAATGAAGGAGTGATCTGCTAAAAAAGTTTCAAGCAGCACACGGTGGTAGATTCTGTATGCGAGGCAAAGTATATTGCAGCATCAGATGCAGCAAAGGAAGCGATATCGCTACAAAAAATTTTGGGCAAGCTGGAAGTGGTGCCTGCCCTGGGTGGTCTTGTTCCGGTGTACTATGACAGCTCTGGAGCAATTTCCCAAGCCAAAGAGCTAAAATCTCATCACCGCACCAAGCATATATTGCGCCGCTACCATCTTGTATGAGAAATCGTGGAATGAGGTGATGTCGAGCTTCAAAAGATCTACGGAAAGGAGAACCTAGCCGACCCATTTACTAAAGCTCTCGGAATCAAGGAGTTCGATATTTACAAATGGAAGATGTGTATTAGATACTGTTTCGATTGGCTCTAGTCCAAGTGAGAGTTGTTAGGAAATATATCCTATAGCCAATTGTCTAGCCTATAGACGGTTGTGATTCATTGTACATGATTTATTTGATTAATAAAAGTTATTTTGGCAGTACAATATATTTTTCATCTTTCAATAGAACTCTTATATGTTGTAGTCCTTAGAATTACATTTATTCGAGAAAGGAGGAATTGTCGAATAATTCTTAAATGGGTTTGCAACCAAATGCTATGTTATCACCTAGGACAATACATAGTCAAGTATAGGTCGTTGTGTGTCATATATGGTAGTTTGTCCTCTTAAATCAAGGAGTGCATGACATTAGTATGGCATGCAGATGAGTGTAGGAGTACATTCATTAAACAGTGACCCACCTCTGTTGAGTACTCTACTGTCAAGGGTATCTCACAGAAGGGCAATGGGTATAAGTATCCCTTTGACCTGAGACTTTTATGGTAACTTAGTAAGCAACTCACTGTACTTAGGTGCTAGACTATCTATATTTCTAATCCAGTGATGAAAGGTTGCTGGGTACAGTCAAGTACTTATTAAATCAGTGATGAGTCAAGATAAAATTGTCTGCTCTAAGTATTAGAGTTAATGCTCGGTTTGTATTTCAATTTTGTAAAACATTGGCCAGGATAATCCATGTGAGGAGTCACAAGGATTGTACACGTTGAAACACACTTAGATGTTTTTTGGAAGTTGGCAGTGAACTCTGAATTCATCTTGAGTATTTGGACAAGAGGATGAATTATACGGTAACCACAGCCTAGGTTCCTGAATATTGCTTTGCATACATTCCGTGTATTCGGATGTCGGGTACCATTGCTAGATGATCACATCGATTGGTATAGGAAGTGTTCCTATGCTACCGACTTAGATTCGAACCTATAGAGTCACGCACATAGTCAGGTGACCTGAAGACAGGCTTGACCCATGATCTAAGTGGGACTTGGTCATATGGATAATACCGAGTTTGTACTAGCAATGTCTAGCTACCACTGGGCATTAGCGGTAGTACTTATTATGGGGATAAACTTGAGTTAATTTGTAACTCAAGTAAATTTTTAGGATTTATTCGGACCAATTATGGGGTAGGACTTGAACCATAGACCAATGATTGATCTGACGATAGAGTAGTTTAGATCCGATTTCAAAGTGGTTTGCATCGGATATCCAATATAGCATCTGATTATTTATTTATAAATTTTAAAATCATAAATTACTTTAAATTAAAAATTAGATAAGTCCAATGTAAAGTATGGTTCGAGATCTTTGGGTTCTTTCGGATTTCAATTTGGACTTCAAACGGATTTAATCTGATTATTTTCATATTTATAATATTTTTAAATATTTTTAAATTATCATTGCCGTCAGTCATGAGAGTTTAAAACTTCATAAAATTTACGATTCTATCATTTTATGAAAATTATGATTCTACCATTTCGTTTAAATTACGATTCTACCATTGAGATGGCATGAATTTAAAATTTTGTTTAAATTATAATTTTGCCATTCTAATGATGTGAATTTAAAATTTTATTTAAATTACGATTTGCCATTGAGATGATGTGAATCTGTAAATTTATTTTATAAAATTTCTTTTATGCGTTGACAATGCGTTCACACCGATAACTCATCCGCTTTTGAAAATCAGATATTATATATAAAATAAATTCAAAAAGTAGTTTTGGGTTGTTTTTACTGTGGGTTTATTTAAGAAACCTTTCTCAACCTTTTCTTTTACTATCACGGCAGCAAAAAGAAAAGTCTAAAAATCAAAGAAGTCCAAGACGAGAAGAGAAGAAGATTTCTTCATCCCTTCTGTTTTACATCTCCTGTCTCAAGTTTCCTAGCGTGCATACGAAATAGAGGAGTGGCACGTGCGACTCTCGAAAGACATCAAGAGAGACCTATTCAAAGGAGATCAGATCTACATCTAGTTTTTGCATCAAGTACGCAAACTGAAAGGTATAAAATTTAATTTTAAATTTTGCATACTTTCAATTACAAATATACATGACGTATTTTATAAATTTAATTAGATTAAATTTAAATAAAATGCATGCATACAAATAAACCCGGGGACATCCTAGAAACATTTTTTCCTACAAAGCATAGGGCCAAAGCTTGTTAGGGAAAAGGGTTTTCCAACACCTACCAGTGCAACCGGTCCTCGAGGACTTTCTTGCAGGGATTCTTGTTCAAGGAGGAGAAGACGTCAGAAGATTCTCAAGCCATCCTCATCGTCCTCCAGACCCTCGCCGTTCCTCGTTCAAGGAAAGTGATTTGGCAACAAGAATTGTTATTTTGAGGTCCTTAATTTCAATCATCAGAAGTTCCTAAAAAATATCATATAGTACTAATTCTTTCTTCTTCTTTGATGCCATTAGCTAGGAATTAATAACTGCTTATGAAAAAAGAGAAAAGAAAAAAAGAAATCCATCCTCAAATTTCTCTTCTTAATTTGGATTCAAATCTTTATTCATGCATGCGCAGACTCTGATGCTCCTGGTGTAATCTTGAGGGACCTTTCGATATTAAACACGGTAGGCCCCGACGCTGGCCAAGCCGTGGCCCTTCGTATTAGAGGAGACCGCAACATCATCCATAGGTGCAAAATCGATGGGTATCAAGACACGCTCTACAAGCATAGCAACCGCCAATTATTCCGTGAGTGCTTTATATTAGGGACCATCGACTTCTTTTTTGGGAACGCTGCAGTCATCTTCCAAAACTGTAACATCTTTGCTCGCAAGCGCAGTAATGGAGGGAACATGATTACCGCCCAAGGTCGAGAAGAACCGAACCAAAACACGGGCATATCGATCCAGAAATGCAACTTAGTGCCCGCCGACGAACTCAAGCCATTTATCCACGATGTTCCGACGTATCTTGGGATGGCTCGAATGGGAAGCGAATCTTGATACATTGTACGGCGGGGAGTATCAAAACTACACTACAACAAAAATCCGTTGTCGCAACTCTTTTTTCCCGACGCTCGACATCGGCATATTAGTTAAGTTTGCCGACGCTTTAAAGCATCGGCAAGGTACGACGCTTATTAGCGTTATCTAATTAACTAATAAGAAAGTTTGCCGACACTTTTAAAAGCGTCAGCTAGGATACGATGCTTATTAGCGTCGTCTAATGAACTAATAACAAAGTTTGCCGACGCTTTTAAAAGTGTCGGCACAGGACGACGCTTAAAACCATCGGCATATACCGCTATATATATTGCAACCGAGCTTCCTTCCTCCCCCACGCGTTCTGTGATGCCCTAGCTGCCTCCCCGCCGCGATCTTCCTTCTGCCTACGCGTTCTGTGATGCCCTAGCTGCCTCCCCGCCACAATCTTCCTCCTCCTCTGTGCTGCCCTAGCCGCCTCCCTACCGTGATTTTCCTCCGCCTCCTCCCCGTGGATGCTCTCTTCCCCGACGAAGGTGTATCGGTCGGCCTCTCTCCTCTCGAAAGTAAGATCAAAATCTATTCCTTACGCTTATTTTCATTGTCCGAATGTTGATTTTCATCGTCCGGGTGGCTGTTGGCATCGGCCTTAGGATTGATGCTCTGGATTTGTGGACCGAAAGATTGAAAGGAGAAAAACTGAGACTCTGCGACTGTCTCTGCCTCCTCACAGGCTCCTCCCATCCTCTCCTTCTCTAGGTATGAACATGTTTTTCTTTCTGTTTGGATTAAATTAATCGTGAGATTTGAAAATTCATTGCTCAACGGAACACGTTTCTGATGGTATTTTGTTTATGGAAATTAAATCGATTTTTCCTTAATTCTTTAGCAATCTAAATGTTACCTAGCTCTCTTGGAGTAATCTGCCATATAAAATTAGTTGCCTAAAAGAGATTATGTCACAAAGACACTGATATTTCTCTCCGATTAGCAGAAATATTCTGAAAATTAAAAAAAAAACAAAAAAACAATATAAAAATTAAGGAATGATTTAAATAGCACTTAATTTGGAATTTTGTCTTGCGTGTTCTCTTGCGATCTTCCTTGATTGCCCTCAAATATTAGGTTTTTGTTTACCTTGTATGCATGTGGTAATTGATCACAGTGAGTGGTGGGAAAACATGTTCCTAGAACTGACGTAAAAAAGGAAAGTACTGGTCCTGTGTCTTTGCCCTCTATTGTTTGCTTGACAGAAATGTTAGGGTCCATAAATTTAATTGAATGTATGGCTTATTGGTTCTATCATAATTTCTATTTTTGGCAATTCCAATGTTTTTTGATTTTTAATAGCCACCCTGGTCAGGATTTATGGTTCATAATGCTATGATAAACATGACTGCATCAAAAAAAAATGGCTGCTGCTTTAGATCATGAGGATTCGAACCAGAGCTATCCAACAGACATAATTATCAATATTTCTCACTAAAAATAATCACAAAATTATAAACTTCACAAGCCTTTTTCAAGTCTACATTTCTCACTCTGTACTCGGTAATTTAGACAAAATCAGTCCTCCACTCCTTCCCTTTAATTTCAACTTTTGTTCTGTTCATCCTCAGGTGCATGGTGTTTAGAATTTCCATATGATATTATTTTTCACCTCACCAGCAACCTTTTTCCAAGTTTTTAAACCGAAATTGATCGTTGTATACAGTTGAGTTACAATTATTCTCTGCATTAACTTAAAATTATTGCAGTGAGAATAGTCTACAGATGTCAAAACAAACACGCAATTACACAGATAAATCTTTCAGACAAGAACAGCATAGATTCCATGGAACTCATCAGGCATTTGAGCTTTCGATGCAGAGAAGAGAAATAGCTGAAAGAAGAGTAGATAGAAAAGAGAGGCCATCTCTCTTAGGGTCGGAGCATGAAATTTTTCTTTTCTTTTAAGTGCTTTGGAGTGGAAAGGAAAGCTGGATAATTAGTATGCCTTGCAACATGCTCTCGTTCAAACGATGCAACGATGCTGCTGGGAAAAATAAAAAATTTTTTTTTCACTCGAGAGATAGATGGAGGGACGTTCGTACTTTTTAAGCAGCGCGATAAAAGCTCGAAAAGAGGTAAGGGGCCAAGAAAAGCGTGTCGGAACGGTGTTTAATAAGTTTTTGAAATAAATTCCATCCCACTGACCGTTCCCATACGCTTTTCTCGGCCCCCTTACCTCTTTTCGAGCTTTTATCGTGCTGCTTAAAAAGTACAAATGCCCCTCCATCTATCTCTCGAGTGGAAAAAAAGCAGCATCATTGCATCGTTTGAACGAGAGCATGTTGCAAGGCATACTAATTATCCAGCTTTCCTTTCCACTCCAAAGCACTTAAAAGAAAAGAAAATTTTCATGCTCCCTCACTAAAAGAGATGGCCTATCTTCTCTATCTACTCTTCTTCCAGCTATTTCTCTTCTCTGCATCGAAAGCTCAAATGCCTGGTGAGTTCCATGGAATCTATGCTGATCTTGTCTGAAAGATTTATCTATGTGTAATTGTGTGTTTGTTTTGACATCTGTAGACTGTTCTCACTGCAATAATTTTAAGTTAATGCAGAGAGTAATCGTAACTCAACTGTATGAAACGATCAATTTCGGTTTAAAACTTGGAAAAAGGTTGCTGGTGAGGTGAAAAATAATACCATATGGAAATTCTAAACACCATGCACCTGAGGATGAACAGAACAAACGTTGAAATTAAAGGGAAGGAGTGGAGGACTGATTTTGTCTAAATTACCGAGTACGGAGTGAGAAATGTAGACTTGAAAAAGGCTTGTGAAGTTTATAATTTTGTGATTAAATTTTAGTGAGAAATATCGATAATTATGTCCGTTGGATAGCTCTCGTTCGAATCCTCGCGATGGAGGAGATATGAAGAGGATGAGGATGATGTAACGAACAAAACAAAAAAACCGACGAAGGTATTGCGTTACTTTCCTCTTATTCCTCGATTGAAAAGGCTACATTCATCATCGAAAACAGCTTCATTAATGAGATGGCATGATAAAGGGCATACAAAGGATGGAATGTTGAGACATCCAGCAGATAGTTTAGCATGAAAGCTTTTGATGTTAGGCATTCTGATTTTGCCTCTGATATTCGTAATGTTCATTTGGGTTTAGCTTCAGATGGCTTCAATCCTTTTCGCATTCTAAATTCTACATATAGCACTTGGCCAGTTGTTCTAATACCATACAATTTACCACCATGTTGTGCATGAAGCAATCATCACTTATCTTGTCAATGGTTATTCCAGGTGATAAGGGTCCAGAAAATGATATAGATATTTTTCTACAGCCTTTAATAGAGGAATTGAAACAGTTATGGGAAGGTGTCGATGCAATTGATGCTTCAAATGGTGAAACATTTAAACTACGGCAGCTCTGTTGTGGACTATTAATGATTTTCCAGCATATGCCAATTTATCTGGCTGGAGTACAAAAGGAAGGGTTGCATGTCCTTGTTGTGCAGATTCGACACATTCAAATTGGTTAAAACATGGAGGAAAATTTTATTATATGGGACATCGCCAATGGTTAGAACCAAATCATCCGTTTCATTTTCAGAAAGATTTATTTGATGGTACCATAGAGTTGGGATATGCACCTATTCACCGTCTGGAACTAATGTTCGTATGCAAATTGATTCCATTAGTTACAAATATGGTAAATTCTCAAAGTCTTCTCAAAAAAGAGGAAGGAATGATCAAGAAGAAGTGACAATTGGTTGTATGGATGCACAGATATTTGAAGATCAAGATAATTTTTTGGAAAAAGAAAATGAGGAAGATGTACATATACCATCCACAAATCAGCCTATCAAACATATATGGAAGAAAAGAAGTATCTTTTTTGACTTACCTTATTGGGAACATAATTTGATTCGACATAATCTTGATGTCATGCACATAGAGAAGAATGTTTGTGATAATCTGCTTGGAACATTGTTAAATATTGATGGAAAGACCAAAGATAACATGAAGGCACGATTGGATTTAAAGGAATTGGGTATCCGACCGGAGCTTCATCCTATAATGCTTGCTAATGATAGAATTTATTTGCCTCCTGCATCTTATACAATGTCTCCTCAAGAAAAAATAATTTTCTTACCGTATTGAAAAATATTAAAGTACCTGATGGATATGCATCAAACATTTCAAGGTGTGTGCATCTTAAAGATATAAAAATTTCTAATCTCAAAAGTCATGATGGTCACATATTGATGCAAGATATCTTACCAATAGCGGCAAGATCATCAGTGCCTAAACAAGTTATTGTAGTTATAATTCGGCTATCATCATTCTTTAAGGCATTATGTTCAAAAGTTATTGATCCTGAAGAGATTGATCAGTTGGAGTCTGATGTGACCATTACACTTTGTCTGATGGAAAAGATTTTTCTCCTGGATTTTTTACTATTATGGTACATCTACTCATTCACTTGGCTTCGAAAGTCAAGCTTGACGGACCGGTACATTATAGATGGATGTATCCTATTGAGAGGTATGCTATAGTCTGATTTATCCTAATGACCGGTATACAATAATTTCTACCAAAAGTAGCATCATCATTATGCTATGTTTAGAAATTTATTTATCTTGTAGGTACCTTATGCGATTGAAAGATTATGTACGAAACAGAGCCTATCCAGAGGGTTCGATTGCGGAAGGATATATTGCTGAAGAGTGTTTGACATTTTGTTCAAGATATCTTCAAGGTGTAGAGACAGTGTTTAATAGACCTCAACGGTATGATGATTTCGTTGATAATGCAGAATTGTATAAGTTCTCAACTGCAGGTAGAGTAATGGAAAAAACTGAAACTATTGTATTGGATCATAAATCAATGGCACAAGCACATCGTTATGTGTTACTCCATAGTGAAATGATATCTGAGTATCGTAGGTTAGTATGATTTATTGCATTTCAAGATTAAGATATCATATTTTTTTTTTGCTCTAAATGAACAAAATATGTTTTATGCAGCGAATTTTTATTGTCTCAACGGCAAGCTAACCATAGCACTCGACCTAATCCAAGGATTGAGCAGCGATGGTTAGTCGAGTTATTTCCTACATGGCTTTCAAAACAGGTTTGACATATACTTCGAGAATATATGGATTGATTTAATATCAAATAACCTATTAACATTCCTTATTATTTCTTAGGTATCAACGATGATGGAGAGAAATTTGTCAGCTGAATTAATAGCCCTGGCTCGAGGACCTAACAAAGTTGTCAATAGATATAGTGGTTTCATAATCAACGGTTTTAAATTCCATACTAAAGATCGTGAGAAATTTAGAAAACACAGAATAGCGGTGTTATGGTGGAAGCAGATGGAAAAACTTATTATGGTGCACTAAATGATACTATGAGTTAGATTACTATGGAGTCTTTAAAGTCATATTATTTAGATGTGATTGGGTAGATATAAACTCATCAAGGGGTTTGAAAAAAGATACAAATGGATTTACACTTGTAAATTTTACAAGGTTGATACATACTGGTGTCTTATTGAAGGATGATCCATTCATTTTTTCTTCTCAAGCTCGTCAAGTATTTTTTATACAAGATGCAAAAGATAAAGATTGGGCTATTGTTATTAAAACAAAACATAGGGACTTATATGATATGGGAAAGCAGCTAGAAGATGATGAAGACGATGACACTTATACACATTCCATGCCATTCAATTTTGTGCCGGTTGATGACGTACATGCTACGGTATCTTGGTTAGGACAGATTTTACAACAAATGATAATGCTTGATTCTGATTGGTACTAAATTTTGCAATGTATTGAATTTTGTAATAATTAAGTCTTTAAAGTTATATTTATTTTTTACTAACTTTGACTCTGATGTAAATGATATGTGACATTATGCATAGCTAACGGACAGAGGCCGACCCCTCTACTTCAGCACGGTAGGATCATGCTGGTCCTTCGTCATTACCGGATGCTGCATCTATTCCAGAGGCATATCAGTATACTGCAGGTCCATCATCCTCGGGCATCATGATCCTGTTGTCGGTGTAGGAGACGATGAGCTTCATATTCAGGGTAATTTTTTTTATTTAATTCTATAAAATTTCTTTACGCTTCTTACTATAATTTACCTATATCTATTTTTATGCAGACGGATCTGGTAGAATTACATGCAGATGCGGGGCCATGGGAGTACGAGATGTATGACAGATGCGTGATGGTGATAAGATCGTAATTGAGTGCAATCGGCTGGGGCAGCCAATTAAAAAAGCCTCTAGCTTATTGAGTTCCTTTTTAGGGAGTGTTGCACGGAGGCATCAGCTTTGTCCATTGAGTTATGCAAAATGGAATGATATGCTTCCGTCGTATAAAGTCGAGATTCTATGAGTTGTGCAGGTAAACAAAAGAATCTAAACATCAAACATTATGTATATTATGACATGTTTTATATTTGAACAGTTTTAATATTTTATCTTTTGCAGGGCAAGTTTGCATTTCCTCCATCCGCTAATGAGTTTGTACTGAAGTCTCTCAATCGGAAATGGAAAGAATATAAGTCATATTTGAAGACGAAGTACAAGCTGCCGGGTATGACCAAGGAGCAAGTAGTTGGTACTTATCCTCCTGAGGTACCCCCTTATCAGTGGATGGAGTTGGTTCATTATTGGTTCTCCGAGAGGGGACAGGTATATTGTTACTTAATATTCTTGTTATTTAATCTTTTAAGACACTTTATTAAAATATTTATTTAATTTTGCAGACATATTCTAATATTGGTAAAGCTGCATGAGCATCTCTGTCTATTCCCCATACATCGGGATCCAAGAGTTATGCGCGAATCAGGCAACAATTCGTATGTTTCTTAAACTATAAATTCTTAAACTAATTATGTTCATTTATATGTCATAAAGAGGAGGTTCATGAAATAATATTAGCTTTGAATTCTTAAATCTATGGATGCCTGACGGTTGTGTGATATAGTGAAGAATGGATATTACGGATGAATGCATTGATGTGCTAGGTCTGTATAAATGAATTGAATCGCTTTTCTTAAGGAAACTTGAATCAAATAGAATTAAATGTAGCATTGAATCAAATGGAATTAAATGTTGAAACTCTCGTTGAAACTCTCATTGAAACTATCATTGAAACATAATTGATAATTTAGAATCATGTTGAAACTCTCATTAAAACTATCATTGAAACATAATTGATAATTTAGAATTATGTTGAAACTCTCGTTGGAACTCTCATTGAAACATAATTGATAATTTAGAATTATGTTCAAACTCTCATTAAAACTCTCATTGAAACTATCATTGAAACATAATTGATAATTTAGAATTATATTGAAACTCTCGTTGAAACTATCATTGAAACATAATTGATAATTTAGAATTATGTTGAAACTCTCATTGAAACTCTCATTGAAACTATCATTGAAACATAATTGATAATTTAGAATTATGTTGAAACTCTCATTGAAACTCTCATTGAAACTATCATTGAAACATAATTGATAATTTAGAATCATGTTGAAACTCTCATTGAAACTATCATTGAAACATAATTGATAATTTAGAATTATGTTGAAACTCTAGTTGAAACTCTCATTGAAACTATCATTGAAACATAATTGATAATTTAGAATCATGTTGAAATTCTCATTGAAACTATCATTGAAACATAATTGATAATTTAGAATTATGTTGAAACTCTCATTGAAACTATCATTGAAATATAATTGATAATTTAGAATTATGTTGAAACTTTCGTTGAAACTCTCGTTGAAATAATTAAATAATTACTTATTATGTTGAAACTATCGTTGAAACTCTCATTGAAACTATCATTGAAACATAATTGATAATTTAGAATTATATTGAAACTCTCGTTGAAACTCTCATTGAAACATAATTGATAATTTACAATTATGTTCAAACTCTCGTTGAAACTCTCATTGAAACTATCATTGAAACATAATTGATAATTTAGAATTATGTTGAAACTCTCGTTGAAACTCTCATTGAAACTATCATTGAAATATAATTGATAATTTAGAATTATGTTGAAACTCTCGTTGAAACTCTCATTGAAACAATTGAATAATTACTTATTATGTTGAAACTATCGTTGAAACTCTCGTTGAAACTATCATTGAAACATCACCGTAAATTTAGAATTATGTTGAAACTCTCATTGAAACTATCGTTGAAACATAATTGAATAATTTAAAATTATCTTGAAACTCTCATTGAAACATAATTGAATAATTTAAAATTATGTTGAAACTCTCGTTGAAACTCTTATTGAAACATAATTGAATAATTTATAATCCCTCTTTACAAATCAAAATGAATTGTATAATTTATTTATAAATTGGTTCAAATATTTATAAATTATATATTTTTTTTTGTAGATGGATGAGCATGGAAGGAAACTCGGTATGATGAAGTTTTACCGAATGACTCATACGCACCATGATGGCACTTTTGTCACGGATGAGTCGAGAGATTTATATGTAATTATTTATTACAAATTATTTAGTACAATAATTTTAATTTGATTATTTTATTCAGTAAGATCTAACTAATTTTTCTAAATTAATACAGGAAAGAGCTGCATCTCTTGTTGTTGAGCGTGTCGATGACTCTACAGCATCTACGCAGAGTAGTCGCATCGAGGCCGAGGTGTTTACAGAGTTGATGGAGCCAAAGCGCTACGGTCGAGTGAGGGGTTATGGAGTTGGAGTTACCCCCACTCAGTTATCTGAGGTGAGTAGACTTACGCGTGATGCTACAGATGCTGTTCATGATACACGTGTTCGCAGACTTGAGCATGCGGTTGAGGAGATGCAACGATCGAATGCTGCAGCGTTGGAGGAGATGCAACGATCGAATGCCGTTGCGATGGAGGAGATGCAATGGTTGAGTGCCGTTGCGATGGAGGAGATGCAACAGAGTGCAGCCGATAGAGCATTGATTGATTCCATGAGAGATCACATTGAACGGCTTACATCTCTCATACAAACGGTTGTTCCTCGTAAATACATATATTATTCAATATTTATTTTTATATTAAATTAACAATTTGTTTAATATTCATAGATAGTTTTGTAAATTAAATATTTTTAATTTTTCTTATAGGCTTCTGGAGCATCAGATCCTCACGGATAGGGTGACGACCTTCCTCCTGCAGATCATTGACCTCGGCTCTTTTTATTTTATATCTTTCATCTCATGTATTTTTAAATTTTTGAAACTTTAAATTGTAATGAAATTTATATTTAAACTTGATGTAATGAAATTTATATTTGAACTTTTATTTTGGATGTGAAGAATGTGTGTAATGTGATTTATGATTTTGTTTGTTATGATTGCATTGTCCGGTTTAATTTAGAATTTGATCTTAATTAATTGCATAGGTTTAATAAAATTTTTTTGGTTTTTTTATTTTAAAAAAGTTACATTTTGCTGATGCTTTAAAGCGTCGGAAGCGTCGGGACAATTATCAATTTCCGACGCTTTAAAGCGTTGTTAAGAGGAAATTTTACCAACGCTTCACGGAACAACGCCGTTCCGACGCTTTTAAAAAGTGTCGGAATATTCCGTCTCCACCCCAAGCTACCCGACGCGTGTAAAAGCATCGTGAAGTTAAAGCGTTGGCAAATGATATATTTAGCGTCGGTGCACAGTATATTTGTTGTAGTGCTACGGCCCAAGGGCCAACACCGACCAACGGGTGCACTGGCCTGGATGTCATCCGGCCACCAGTAGGTTGGATGCAAAGGCTTTTACAGTGGGATGACTAATGCAAGGAGAAACTTTGTTGGATAATACAATGGAACTCAAGCCATTTATCCACGATGTTCCGACGTATCTTGGGATGGCTCGAATGGGAAGCGAATCCTGGTACATTGTACTGCGGGAGTATCAGAACTACGACCCAAGGGCCAACACCGACCAACGGGTGAACTGGCCTGGATGTCATCCGGCCACCAGTAGGTTGGATGCAAAGGCTTTTACAGTGGGATGACTGATGCAAGGAGAAACTTTGTTGAATAATATAATGGTGTCGTATAAGGAATGACTGTGAGATGGGTTATGATATGACTGATCCCCGTGTCGTCAGAAAAGGCAACGACGGCTACTGACCCCGGATGCTCCGGCATTCTCACCCCCCTTGGACCCCCTCCGGTCTCAGGGTGAGGAGTCATCAGCGGTTAGCATGCAACTCAACTACCAAGGAAAACGACAACTCCAGGTCGTACGGTGCTCACACGTGATTCTCAGTACGTCCGTGATTGCGCCCCATTACGGAAGGTCATACCTCATAACGACGTATGGGGCATTGCATGTCCCTGTACATGGCCATGCCTTGCTACGGCGTACGATTCGCTACTACTTGCAACTGCGCTCGGTCATATCAGCCGACGGCGCGCACTGCATGCCTTCGCGGCCGCTGGACACGTATGATATCACATCAGCGAACGGTACGGGATGTCTCCAACACGCGTAGCGATGATACGAAGGCGATCTCCCAAAATAATAAGATAAGGTATTCAGACAATATAAAGGCACGTGCTAGCACTGTAAGTGGGATCTGAACTCTGATTTTTTCTGAGCTTTCTTCCTCCCAGCAAAAAACCCTAACCGCCTCAGCTCTTCTTCGCTGGAGCGGTTCTCTGTCTGAGCCCAAGTGACTGACTCGATCGTCGGAGGGTCCCCACCGGCGCCACCGATCTCCGGAGACTTTTCTTGCAGGACTTCGAGGAGAAGGACGTCCGTCTTCCCCGACGTTTGAGGAAGGTGACTTGGCGTCATCAGATTGCGCGCCAGGTAGGGGAGTGTAAGAAAGACGTCGAACCAACAGCTTTCTTCTTCTCCTGTCTTCGAGCTCTTAAAGCCATGGTGACGACTCGAACGAAAGGAGTTTCAGCTGGTCGCGCTGGGGGGCAGCGCTGCGGGCTGATCCACCCGCGGAGGCCCCCCCGGCTCTCGCGTCCAGTCTTTCGGAGCCTCTGCATCTCCGAGGGGCAGGGCCTTCTGCTCCACAGAATGACGTCCATGCGTCTGCTCCGCAACAACTCCAGGAAGATCGGTTCACTACCCTGGCCACGCAGGTCCAGTCGTTGGCGGCGATGGTTCAGGCCTGCAGCACCAGCAGGCGGCCTTGCACAGCCGGAGTTGAACCCATCTATCCCGGGGGTGATGCAGCCTAGCCAGCATTCCTCCCGCCGGAGATCGCCAGTTCCTGCAGATCATCGCCGCCGATCCCCGGCCAAGCCACATCACCGTGAAGCATCCAAAAGGCTCTGGTCTCCCTCTCGCCACGCCAGCGTTTCTCCTAAACGGCGGCACGGAAAGGAGGCGGAGCGCCCGCGCCGGCATCGCCGCCCTCGCTCTTCTTCTGAATCTTCGGGGGAGGGCTCCTTTGATGGCCGAATGCCTCGTCGAGCCGAGCGTCGACTCGAGGAGTGTAATCAGAAGCTGGAGGAGCTTAGCCGTCGGATCACCCACCTGCCAGAGACGGATTACGACAGTCGGCCTCCCCTGTCCCGCCGCATCATGGAGGAGCCCATCTCCACCAGGTTCCGCCTTCCTCAACTGGACCCATACGACGGAACTACGGACCCCCTGGACCATTTGGAGAGCTACAAGGTACTCATGCAAGTTCAGGGGGCCACTGACTCACTTATGTGTGTTGCTTTCCCGGCTACTCTGAAAAAGGCTGCCGGGCTTGGTATTCTCGTCTGCCGCCACGAAGCATCGACTCCTTCCGCCAGTTGGAGAGGGCTTTTCTGGCCCACTTTGACGCCTGCCGGAAGATCCCGAGGGTGGCGGACAGTTTGTTTGCCGTTCAGCAGAAGAATGGCGAGCCTCTGCGGGATTATGTTGCCCGGTTCAAAGAGGCCGCCCTGGAGGTCTACAACCTGGAAGACTCGGTGGCTACCCTGGCTCTGAAGCGGGGGCTTCGCCCTTCTCGCTTCGCGTACTCTCTTGACAAAAAGCCGCCGGGCTCCTACTCCGAACTTCTGATCCGTGCCCAGAAGTACATCCGGGCGGACGAAGCCGACTTTTCCCGGCGTGAAGCTGGTGGGAATATCCCCAGGAAGCCGAACCAGCCAGAACCTGCAGAAGCCCGCCCCAGGAGGCCTGAGCCTCCTCGCCGACCAGACAACCGTCCTCGACCTCCTGCACCGAGAGACGGGCCTTACACCCGCTGCTTGCCCCAATATCTCAGATCCTGCTCGAGATTGAAGGGGAGCCCTATCTGCAACGCCCTCCTCCCATCAACCCGAAGATTCCCCGGAACAAGAACCTCTACTGCCGCTACCACCGGGACCATGGCCACAACACCGACGACTGCCGGCAGCTGAAGAAAGCCATTGAAGACCTTATTCAACGGGGCCACCTGGGAAAGTTCGTCCAGAGGGGCAACCCGGAGCTCCCGGCCCATCAGCGCCTGCGCCGCCAGTGATCGATAACGCCCCGACGGAGAAGACGGTGGCGATGATTTCCTGGGGGGCAGGAGGCCCGTCGAAGAGACCAAGGGGAGAGGGGGGAGCGGAAACTGTAATTCCTTTTTTCGAAAGGGACTTGGAAGGGGTTGTAAATAAAGATGATGATAGCGTCGTCGTATCCATGACGATTGCTAAACACCCTGTAAAAAGAATCCTAGTCGACAGTGGAAGCTCCGTAGATGTTTTGAACTACGATGCCTTTGTTCGCATGAACCTGTCACATGATCTACTTCAACCGGTCGCCACGCCTTTGATGGGATTCACAGGAGATTCCGTAAGGGTCGAGGGGGAAATTACTCTCCCCGTAACGGCTGGTACGGCTCCGTGCCAAAGCACTGTCCTTATAAAATTTTTGGTGGTCCGTGTGCCCCTGGCGTACAACGCGATTCTTGGGAGGCCCGGGCTCAACCTCTTGGACGCCATCATATCCACCAAGCGGCTCCTTGTGAGGTTCCCAACCAGCAGAGGGGTCGGCGAGATGCGAGGAGAGCAGGGCCTACCGGCACTTTGCTATCACTTGGCCCCTAGTCCCCAGGAGGCGGCACCTGCACCGCCATCTGCACCGGCACCCGAGGCCCTTGACCCGCGAGACTTGGAGAGGAGGGGGGAACCGGCCGAGCGGCTGCTCACTTTCCCCCTCGGGGGGACCCCGTGCAGACGGTTCGAGTTGGAGCCTTACTTCCGGAGGAGCTCGTGACCGGCTCCTTACCTTTCTGCGGGCCAACGCCGACGTCTTCGCATGGTCTGCGTCCGACATGCCCGGGATCCCAGAGGAGGTGATTACACACCAGCTCAATATTCGACCGGAGTGCCGGCCCGTCAGACAGAAGAAAAGGAGTTTTGCCCCGGACCGGCAGAAGGCTGTTGACGAGGAGGTGCGGAAGCTGCTGGCGGCTGGTCACATCCGCGAGGTGCGCTACCCCGACTGGTTGGCGAACGTCGTGATGGTTCGCAAGGCCAGTGGAAGCTGGAGAATGTGCGTGGATTTCACCGACCTCAATAAGGCGTGTCCCAAAGACAGCTTCCCGCTGCCCCGAATCGACCAGCTGGTAGACGCCACCTCCGGGCACGAGACGCTCAGTTTCATGGATGCGTTCTCGGGGTATAACCAAATCAAGATGAGCCCGGCTGATGAAGAAGCGACCTCCTTTGTCACGGAGAAAGGGATCTACTGTTACAGGGTGATGCCCTTTGGATTGAAAAACGCCGGGGCTACTTATCAAAGATTAATGAACAAGGTCTTTGAGGATCAGCTGGGGCGCAACATGGAGGTATGTGGATGACATGCTGACCAAGAGCACCAATGCAGAAGACCATGTAGCTGACCTCGAGGAGACTTTCAACAATCTGCGCCGGTACCGGATGAAGCTCAACCCCCACAAATGCGCCTTCGGAGTAGCAGCAGGCAAGTTCCTGGGTTTCATGGTGACCCAGCGCGGGATCGAAGCCAACCCCGACAAGATTAGAGCTATCCTGGAGATGCGGCCTCCAGCCAGCAAGAAGGAGGTGCAACGCCTGACGGGGAGGTGGCGGCCTTGAGTCGTTTCATGTCAAGGTCGGCGGAGAGGTGCCTGCCCTTCTTCAAGGCGCTGCGCAAGATCAACGGCTTCGAGTGGACGAAAGAGTGTCAGGGCTCCTTTGAAGAATTGAAGCAGTTTCTCTCCACTCCTCCGCTGTTGTCCAAGCCTGAAAATGGAGAAGAGCTCTTCTTATATCTGGCCGCTTCCCCCGAGGCTGTTAGCTCCGTACTTGTGCGCATGGATGCTGACGGAGCCCAGAAGCCGATCTATTATACCAGCAAAGTACTCCATGACGCTGAGACCAGGTATTCGAAAACCGAGAAGATTATCTTCGCCTTGGTGGTCTCTACTCAGCGCCTTCGGCCTTACTTTCAAGCCCATCCCATCGTGGTGCTTACGGACCAGCCCCTACGAGCTATCTTGTCTCGCCCCGACACCTCCGGCCGTTGGCCAAGTGGGCCATTAAGCTAAGTGAGTTCGACCTGTCCATCCGGCCAAGGTCAGCCATGAAGTCCCAGGTATTGGCGATTTCCTGGTCGAGTGCTCCTGGACCGAGAAGGACATGGAGGAGGCGCGACCGGAGGAGCGTGTGGACTCTCCCTCATCTGAGGAGGCGGAGGACTGGATCCTGCATGTGGATGGGGCGGCGAACTCTCAAGGGAGCGGAGCTGGACTTATTCTCGCGAGCCCGGAGGGAGACGTAGTGGAGTACGCTCTCAGATTCCAGTTCCCAGCAACTAATAATCAGGCGGAGTACGAAGCCTTGCTGGCGGGGATGAGATTAGCTGAGGAGCTAGGCGCGGGGCGCCTGAGGGCCTTCACGGACTCTCAACTCATTTCTGGCAAATCGCCGGGGAGTACGAGGCTAGGGACCCAACCATGTCCCGCTACTTGAGCAAGGTGCAGTCCCAGGCGTCTCGTTTTTCTTACTTCCGCGTCAGCTATATCCCCAGAGCGGAGAATGCCAGGGCTGACGCGTTGTCCCGCTTGGCCACTTCGGTCGACGGGACGTTGGGAAGGACATATGTGGAACACCTACAAGTCCCAAGCACTGAGGCCGCGGATGAAGCATTGCCAGTGGAGCAGGAGCCTTCCTGGATGGACACCTACATCCGGTACTTGACTGACGGTACTCTCCCGAGAACCCCGCTGAGGCCAAGCTGCTCAGCGAAGGGCCCCGAGATTCTTGATGATGGACGGGAAGCTTTATCGGAGATCCTTCTCATACCCAGTTCTCAGGTGTGTGGGGCCAACTGAATCAGATTACATCCTCAGGGAGATCCACGAAGGTGTATGCGGGAGTCACCTGGGGGGCAGAGCCCTAGCCTACAAGGCCCTGCGCCAAGGGTACTTTTGGTTGACGATGAAGGAAGATGCGGCCGAGCTTGTCAAGAAATGTGATAGCTGCCAACGTCACGCCAATATCCAGCGACAGCCGACGTCTCACCTGACCCCCTTGGTAGCACCTTGGCCCTTCGCCCAGTGGGGCATGGATATCTTAGGGCCATTTCCCCCGGTCTGGGCAGCGGAAGTTCCTCTTGGTAGCGGTGGATCACTTCACCAAGTGGGTTGAAGCCGAGGCTCTGGCCAAGATTACCGAAAGCAAAGTGAGATCTTTCTTCTGGAAGTCAATCATATGTCGGTTCGGACTGCCGCGCACACTAGTCACTGATAATGGCCGGCAGTTTGACAATGCGCCTTTCCGGGAGTTCTGCTCCGAGCTGGGTATCTGTCAGAGGTTCACTTCCGTCGGGCATCCTCAAACCAACGGGGCAGCTGAAGTGACTAACCGGATCATTCTCCAGGGCTGAGATCTCGACTAGATGGCTGCAAGGGGCGATGGGTGGAGGAGCTCCCCAACGTGCTATGGGCCTATCATACAACGCCACGAGCCCCCACTGGTGAAACGCCGTTCAGCTTAGTCTTTGGCTCTGAAGCTGTTATTCCTGTGGAGATCGGTGCACCCAGCCCCCGGGTGGAAGCCTATAGCGAGGAAGGTAACCCTGACCAACTGCGAGCCAACCTCGACCTGGTGGAGGAGGTGCGAGACCGGGCGCGGCTTCGAATGGCAGCCTACCGACAACGGGCCGCGAAATACTACAACGCTCGCGTGCGCCCCCGGACGTTCCTGCCGGGAGACCTGGTCCTTCGACGGGCCGAGGTCTCGAAGCCAGCTGAGGGAGGCAAGTTAGCCCCAAACTGGGAGGGGCCTTACCGGATCACCGAGACGCTCCGCCACGGAGCTTATAAAATTGAAGAACTTGATGGGACGCCACTCCAGGACGTGGAATGCGGATAACCTCCGTCGGTATTATCAGTAATGTATTCCTCCTTTCATGTTAAGTATCATCCTTGTATTCACTTGGGTTTTCGCCCCTTGTTCAATATTAACGAGATTCGATTTAGCTACTTAAATCTTCACAGAAAGCCCGGCGCCCCGTCGGCACTCAAAGCCCTGCACTAGCCAGGCATAAAGCCCAGTGTACCACTGGCAGAGCAGTGTGCCACTGGCTCTCAACAACTAAAGCCCGACCCCCGTCAGCACAAAAAGCCCTGCACTAGCCAGGCATAAAGCCCAGTGTACCACTGGCAGAGCAGTGTGCCACTGGCTCTCAACAACTAAAGCCCGACCCCCTATCGGCACAAAAAGCCCTGCAATAGCCAGGCATAAAGCCCAGTGTACCACTGGCAGAGCAGTGTGCCACTGGCTCTCAACAACAAAAGCCCGGCGCCCCGTCGGCACTCAAAGCCCTGCACTAGCCAGGCATAAAGCCCAGTGTACCACTGGCAGAGCAGTGTGCCACTGGCTCTCAACAACAAAAGCCCGCGCCCCATCGGCACTCAAAGCCCTGCACTAGCCAGGCATAAAGCCTAGTGTACCACTGGCAGAGCAGTGTGCCACTGGCTCTCAACAACAAAAGCCCGGCGCTCCGTCGGCACTCAAAGCCCTGCACTAGCCAGGCATAAAGCCCAGTGTACCACTGGCAGACTGGCAGAGCAGTGTGCCACTGGCTCTCAACAACTAAAGCCCGACCCCCTATCGACACAAAAAGCCCTGCACTAGCCAGGCATAAAGCCCAGTGTACCACTGGCAGAGCAGTGTGCCACTGGCTCTCAACAACTAAAGCCCGACCCCCTGTCGGCACAAAAAGCCCTGCACTAGCCAGGCATAAAGCCCAGTGTACCACTGGCAGAGCAATGTGCCACTGGCTCTCAACAACTAAAGCCCGACCCCCTGTCGGCACAAAAAGCCCTGCACTAGCTAGGCATAAAGCTCAGTGTACCACTGGTAGAGCAGTGTGCCACTGGCTCTCAACAACAAAAGCCTGACGCCCCGTCGGCACTCAAAGCCCTGCACTAGCCAGGCATAAAGCCCAGTGTACCACTGGCAGAGCAGTGTGCCACTGGCTCTCAACAACTAAAGCCCGACCCCCTGTCGGCACAAAAAGCCCTGCACTAGCCAGGCATAAAGCCCAGTGTACCACTGGCAGAGCAGTGTGTCACTGGCTCTCAACAACTAAAGCCCGACCCCCTGTCGGCACAAAAAGCCCTGCACTAGCTAGGCATAAAGCCCAGTGTACCACTGGCAGAGCAGTGTGCCACTGGCTCTCAACAACTAAAGCCCGACCCCTTGTCGGCACAAAAAGCCCTGCACTAGCCAAGCATAAAGCCCAGTGTACCACTGGCAGAGCAGTGTGCCACTGGCTCTCAACAACTAAAGCCCGACCCCTTGTCGGCACAAAAAGCCCTGCACTAGCCAAGCATAAAGCCCAGTGTACTACTGGCAGAGCAGTGTGCCACTGGCTCTCAACAACTAAAGCCCGACCCCCTGTCGGCACAAAAAGCACTGCACTAGCCAGGCATAAAGTCCAGTGTACACTGGCAGAGCAGTGTGCCACTGCCTCTCAACAACAATAAATATGTTAGTTTAGAACATTAAGGCTCTCTTTGGTTCGTGATTCAGAAAACTATTTTAAAAATATGGATTGTATCCAAAAATTAGAGTTGTATTATGTTGATTTTAGTATTTAAAAATAAGTTTGGTTGATGTTTTCGAAAACTATTTTTGAACTTAAAATGGCATGAAGAAAGGTCGCGGGGAGAAGAAGGCGAATCCTCGAGTTTCCAAAGTTTTGAGAAAGGAAAGATAAAAATCTAGAAAATGTCTTAGATGAATCCGAAGCTCCGACGTTTTTCATATTCATTCAGATTTTTAGGATTTTTTCAAAAATATATTTTCGAAAACGATCTGACCAAACACATTTTCCATGCTATGGGTTGGATTTTTTATCTTTGGAAACAAAAATTCAATCCAAATCGGCCGTCGAACGGGCCCTAATAATCTGGCTATTTTTTAAAAAACTGCAAATGGCTATGTATTGGTTTTGAATATAAGTCTTAGATAGAATGTGTTAGAAATAATTAATAATGAAATTTGAATTAAAAATATTAAAAAATTATTTAAAAAATTAATCTAAAATTTTAAATACAAAAGAATGAGAATCGTTCCTAAACCTAGGCATGTTAGGCACTACGCTAAAAACTAATTTTTATGTTGTAAATGATATGTCCTCACGGTACAACGATCCAACACGATCCAAACCTCCTACCACAAGTACGATCGCGCGGATATGCAACCCAATAATTCCTTCAAATGCTCAAAAAAGAATCAACATAGGTTCATGTTAGCGTTACCTTTTTTTTTTTGCCCACATGGATATATGATTGATTTATCATTTATTTATTCTAAATAATAATTATGATATTTGATTTTATCATTTATTTAAATTTAAATGATAATAATGGTTTAATAAAAGTTAATTTCCTATTGGTTCATTTTTGAAAAGTTGTTATTTTATAAAGAGAAATTTAATGTATTAGCAAATTGGACTTCTCTCTCCTATATAGTCTATTTCACCTGAAGAAGAAAATAAAAAATGAGATATCAATAGATCAAGGTACGAATGGGGTCTTGGGGAGTTCACATACAGAAGGGTTTTGGTGGTTCAAACCTATGACCAAGGGGCTTAAGGTCAAGCATGTTATCACTCCACCAATCTAATCATTGACAACAAGGACCTCAACAATTAAAATTTATATTTTATCTTCTAATATTTACTAGATCAATTTTTTTTATGGGTATGTTATAAGGCCTTAAGTCTTTTGTATTCACGCATGATATTATCATTGATCAAATTTGATGTCTATATTATGTGTAATTTGTTAGACACCAAAGTGACCAAATTAGAAAGTTTATAGATATCAAATTAAATAAATTTAATTACTCATAATTATGTGATGCTTATAAATGAATGACATGATTATTTATTTGTTAAGTATATTGAAGTTCATTGATTATAAATATTAAGGGTCGTCCAAAGGTTGATTCGTTATTTTTATAATCTATGAACATGATATGGTCAATTAATATACTTGGTTATGTATGTTTAGCATATCCAAAGATAGCAAACATATCTAATTTGAGTATATATAATTGTCAAGTATATAAAATTAAAATTAAGCATCAATTATGTTTATGGTTGTATATTGTTGTATCATCCAAAGGAGAACTTCAATATGCACTTATTGTTTACTTGATGAAATTTAAATATTTATTTAAGTATATTACTCAAAGCATTAATGTGTGAGCATATTCTCTATATTTGCAGTATATGTTCCTATTTCTTTTCATTTGCAAGCTATGTATGTTCAAACTTTCAATGGGCTTAATTTCTCTAAATGGCGCGAACAAGTTCAGTTTCATCTTGATGTTCTGGATCTTGATTTGGCACTCATAAATGAGAAACCCGCTGCTCTTATTGACCTAGCAGGATTGAACAGAGGTTTTTCCATAAAACTTGGTAAAGGTCAAACAGACTTAGCCTGATGTTCATGCGAATGACTGTAGTAAACAACATCACTGAAAGTGCTAATGAATTTATGCAGTTTGTGGAAGCACGTTCCCAACATTGATGAGTACTTTAACCAACATTAAGTTTGATTGTTCTCTTACTATGAATGAGCATATTGTTGAAATGACAAACATAGCAGCAAGACTGAAGACTATGGGATTGGAAGTGAATGAGAATTTTCTTATGCAATTCATTATCAAGTCCTTTCCTTCTGAGTATGATCCATTTCACATGAGTTATAACATTATAAAGAATAAGTGGAATGTGAATGAATTGCAAAGTATGCTCATTCAAAAGGAAGCAAGACTTAAGAAATAAGAAAATCATTCTATCAATCTCATGGGTTAGCAAGGAGCTTAAAGAACTTAATAAAAGATAAGAAAGGAAAGAGCAAGCAACGATCACTAAAGATAAATGGGTCATCTGCTCAAATCCACAAGAAGGAACAAAAGGATGATAAGTGTTACTTCCATAAAAAATATGGACACTATCAGAAAGATTGCCTGAAACATAAGGCATAGTTCAAAAAGAAAGGTAAGCCTAGGACTTTTGTATGTTTCGAATCAAACCTAACAAAAGTTCCTTATAATACTTGGTGATTGATACTGATTGTACCACTCATGTTTCTAATACGATGTAGAGATTTCTTATGATCCAAACCATAAATCCAAATGAAAACTTCGTTTTAATGGGAAACAGAGTCAAAGCTCCAGTTGAAGTCATTGGAACTTATCATTTGATTTTAGACACTGGACATCATTTAAACCTTTTTCAAACACTCTATGTCCCTTCTATTTCTAGTAATTTAAGTTTCTTTTACTACTACAAAAAGTTAATTAGACTACGACTAAAATATGTAGTCTTATATATTTAGACTACGTTTTCTAAAGCGTAGTCGATGTGAGTATAGTTAAGAGTATGAGTATAGTTAAAAGTTCCTCATTTAAACTACGTTTTTTAGATGTAGTTAAAGGTCAAAAAAAAATGTAGTCTTTAAATACATTTAGACTACATTTTTATCAGAAAATATACTCTATAACTTTACAAAAGACTACTTTTTTATTAAAAACATAGTCTATCATTTGCTTTAGACTATTTTTTATATTCAAAACGTAGTATAATATCCAATACTGTTATACAAACATATACTTTCAATTCCAAAAAAGTTCCAAAAATATTGAATTGAAATATCCAATACTGTCATGCAAACATATACTTTCAATTCCAAAAAAATCCAAATATATTGAATTGAAATATCCAATATTGTCATACAAACATCATAACATTTTTAGATAATCCAAACTTCAATATACAATCATCCATAACATTTCTTCAAATAAAACCTTGCAAGTACTCGACCCATTCTCTACGCATAATGTCGATCTCTTCTTGTTTATAAGTTTTCTTTTCGCTAAACTGCATATATATATATATATATATATATATATATATATATATATATATATATATATACTTAAAAAATGAGCACTAAATAACACATGACACAAAAATCTAAAACCATAAAAAGTACTACTCATATGAAGCACGCAATAATAACCTATCTTTTCATTGGTTGAAATGATATGATTCTCAATTATCTCCTTCATATATATGATGACATAATAGCCACATTCAACATCTGATGGTTGCTTATGACACTTAAAAAACAAATTTAAAAAGTTTTATAAGATTCAAACAAATAAGATCTAATTTTATGAATTATTAAAAAGAATGTGCAACTCAATATACTTGAACTAACTCCCAAGTAAGTGTTTTTCTTGCAATTCGATCAGCTTTAGCATTGTATATTTTGAGTGCACTGATATAACAAAGTATAATAATAGTGTGAGACCACTCAGACAAATTATTACAAAATTATAAAGAAATAAATATTTACGTATTAATAACACCTTTCAATTCTTTTTTCGCTGAACGTCCAATAGAATCACAAAAATACTTTGTTCCCATAAGGATCAATAACCGGCAAGGACCAATGATCCCTTCATAAACATAATAACAATAATCAATAACTTAACATAATAACAATAATCAATAACTTAATATCAAAAGTATCAATTTTTATTAAAAAAAGTACTTATCTAGAGTTATAAAGAGCTAGAAATAATTAATCCACATAACAATGCTCTAATCTTTTAGCAATCAAATCTGATCATGCTTCAGCCGATCTAGAGTGTACAGAGATCTGTCCAAGGTCTACGAAGCCATACATGTTGAGCAATTTTGATTTCTTAAGTTAGTTGTACAAATAGCTATACAAATCAAATTATTCATTCCCACAGTTATTATTAGAAACTTATAACATCTAGTAATTGCATATGAAACTCAAAAAATATAAAAATATCTTATTACCTCATATATATATATATATATACAATACAACTAGAAGTAATCTTCTCCATTGAGCAAAAATGATCGATATCTTCCCAAATAATATAACAGACCCGTTCATAATTAAAGACACCAATATCAAATTCTTGAAGCATCTAAGGAAAATAAAAACTAAAGGATGAGCTCCCATCAAAGGAGAGTTTTAAATCAAAGGCATCCATGTAGAGTACCTAAAGTCAAATCAACCCAAGCCAAAAAGAATTACCGCAAGATCAAATCTTAATAAATTGACATTTGTGATGCAGTGTTTTTTAGAGATTTTTTCATCTCATCATGATCATGCATAAGCACTTATTGCGAGAGGTTAAATTTGAGTTAGTATCTTTTCCTTCTGAAAGCTCTTCCTTTGGAAACTTGATGAGTCTTTTTGATGCACATGTCATTTTTCCATCGTTTTGTAGCCATTATTAGCAAGCATCTGCTAATAAATAGAAAGGCTATGAGAACGTTTTAAGTATATTAAAAAAATCTTAAGCTTTTCCAACAAAAAGTAAGAAATAAAATATATTAAAATAAAGTAAAAAAATATGAGCTTTGATAGATACGCCTTTCTTCAACCAAATTCCATCTTGATTCTCCTTTTTCATAAAAAGACAAGAACACATTTTATTATGATGATAGTAAAGCACAAGTTCTTTAAGTAGTCTGTAAATAATAGTTTGCCTTTTATTTTACTTCCAACTTCCCCTCTATCTGTTAAGTAGCCAAAATTTATATGCCGCCAAAGATAGCCCAATCACATTATTCATGGACATTAAATGGAAAGCAAAATTGCACTTTACCGAACAGATAGATCATGGTTTCAGGTCACATGCAAGATACTAACCCCAAGGCATTTAAAACAGCAAAACTTAATAGTCCAAGTAGCTTTCATACGAATAGATAAACTGATTAGATGATAATATTTCAATCATGAAACAGAAATTGATATAAAAGGGGTTGTAACATAACGTTGTCACATGGAAATTACACTAGAGAGTTGCTTTTTCACGAAAATATTTGGCAATTCAATATCAGAAGCAAAGCTTTCGTATCCAACATTTAAAGCTGCAAAGAGAAACAAGAACCAAATAAACAGAGGTATGGTAGAGAACCTCCACGTCTGAGATCCGTGGCACAAATGAGGCTGGTATCTAAGACTGCTTTCAGTTGTCATGGTTTCATGAGTAATTCTTTGACAAATGCAGGAACTCCAGGTACATCAACTGTCCATGCAACTGAAATTGGTGAATAGCCTGACCAAGGGTTAATCGTGCTCCACCTGCACCAAAAGTTTGGTAGAATCAATAATGACCAAGAATAAGCAAGAGAAAATTCAGTTACAGTCCTACTTTTTCAATCCTTGGTCCATTAATGTATGTCCCACACAGATGCCCTGTGTCTCCACCCTCACAACCCCTTTTCTGAATGTGAAGAGATCTGGTCGGGCCAGTGCTGCAAAGCTGACTGGGTCATGGAGGAAAATCCCTGAATTCGGAAACTTGTCTAAGTCAAACCATTATAGAGATGTTTGCCAGTAAGAATGAGGAAAGATGGGGAACAAATGTAAATATACCATATACACCATCAGATTTCACATGCCAGTCTCTGTAGAACTTGCACATGTTACATAAGAATTGAGCTGAGCGTGTTTTCCTTTTGAATTTCTTAGTTCTGAGAAGTCTTCATCTGCAATCACAGATTGCATTTGCTTTGAGTGAGAGTTGAACATTGAAAAGGAAACACAAACCAACTTAAAGACATAGTGGGGCTAGAACCTGTCAATCTGACTTGAGTGGTGATGTTTATGCCAACAATAACAATATCTGCTCCACAAGTAAACACAATGTCAGCAGCTTCTGGATCACCATAGATCTGCAAAGTGAGGATTGAAAATCTTTAGCATTTTCTCAAGTATATTACTTAACAATATAATGATGGTTTGAAAATATTTAAATCAGCATATCTCATGAACCAATGAAACAAATCCAAAGAAAGTACTGAAAAGTTTGAAGATTCAAAGAGATTTTCATAGGTGGAGCCAAGAATTAGAGGTCTCAGATGATGTCTAATACACACTGTCAGGAGCCACATTTGCTATTAAGGAGGGAGACCTTTCAGTTAGGATAACTAAACTGAAACTTGGTTTGACATGCAAAATCCTTGTGGAGACTGATGAAAGAGGCCTTTAGTAAAAGGGCAACTACATCCATGAACATGGAGAACACTGGTAAAAACAAAGTGGCAAACGAATATAGTTCTGAAACCAAAGTATAGGGAACACATCAATGGAGAAGTGATACTGTGAGAAATAGACATGCATATGGGTCTGAAACCAAAGTAGAAAACTCCCCACCTTGGTACTCACATACTGATTCTTGAGACAATGTTGTGAAGGATGATCAGGGTGTCATAGTTTTGGTGGTGTCAAGGCCTATTTCAGTGAGTACCTTAGAAATAACAAAGGGCCTGCCTTATTGACATCACAGGATAAGGCACAGTTCCATTGCCATAATAAAGCATCATTTCATGGGCCAGGGAATGTTCATTACATCTTAGGATATTAACAATATTGTCACAATTATAATCACAATATGTCAAGAATCAGCAACAACTCTCAAGTAAACAGGAGTGATTTGCAAACTTGTTAGAGATTGAGAAGAATTAAGAGAGAAATAGAAATAGTTAACTGTACTTTGTAACAAAATTAAGAACAATATGTGAAGAAATTCTAGTAATCATCCATTCACTGTTAATGTTACCAAGTATACAAATAATGTGTTTCTTCATTAGGTTGGAATAGAAAGATAAGAATCATAAATTATGTCGAAAATAAATGGAGGATATTATAATAAGTCAAATAATCTCATGGTTCAGGTCACGCATAGCAAAAACTATTCCATACAGGCTCCACAGGAGGCCACTGACTTAGTATATTCTGTCCCTGGTGTTAGAAAGAAAGCCCTTTTTGTTGCGTAAGAGTAACACCGATTGACTCCTCACAGATCAATCAAGGAAATTCCTTTCTTTCAATAAACTGTACTGCTTATAATGGAGAAAAAATAATCATGCTATAGTAAGAAGCTTCTACCTGGTACAAAGACATCATTTGAAGACCACATAACTAGGAAAAATAAACAAATAAAGCAATAGAACACACCAAATTGCTTTAATAAGAAGATGGCTTATATCCTAGTCAAATGCATGCTATTCAACCAGCATGTAAAAGAAGATGTGAAAAACTAAAATATCATGGCAAGAATGATGGGTGCATTCTTTTACATTTGCTTCAGCAGCAGGATTGACATTTCCAGATGCAAAGAATGCCCCACCCAGTAAACCACCCTCTTCAGCTTTCGTGCAAAGGATGAGTCTCCCCACCCCCCACTTCGAAGGGGGGCCAGGATTTGCACTGCTGCTGCCGCCGCCGCCAGTGTTAGGGTTCCGCCACACTAGGCCCTGGTGTGCCCGCTTCGCCACAGCACCATCTGGCGCCGCCGATAGCTCGCTGTGAAGGAAAGGGCAGGGGTGGCGGTTGCACCACCCCGCCCACCAGTGGTAACAGACCTTGTTGGCCCGGTCCGGGACCGCCGCCGTTGCGGAGGAACCCACCCTTTGGTGCACTCTCTTGTTGCCATGCTGGTCGACCGTCTCGATGTCCATATCAAGATGAGATGGCAGATTCGAGGGAAAGCCCTAGAACGGTAAAGCTTTCGGGATTGAGGTGCAGAGAGGATGGAGGATTAATCAAGAGAGGGTGTCGATAGATTCCAGCGATCGAGGTCGAGAAGGTAGAGGGAGATCAGCGGGCGAGGGATCTGAGAACCCATGCGCTATTGCCGCTCGGCGGCACCGCCCCCTGACCCCTCTCTGATCAATCATTAAATTAAAACAAAAAATAAAGAAAAAAGGGTGAAAAATTATCTGGCGTGAAGATAGCAAATGAACTCTAATCATGTATGGTGGTGGACTCTCTGCAACTCTAATCCCACATGATGATGGAATCTCCGCAAACGAAAACCTAATCCAGCATTAAACGAAACGAATCCCATAGGGGGAACAAAACTGCGAGCACCCTAAGCTAGGTTTGGGAGAACGAAATATGAGTTTGAGTATCAAAGATTCTTTAAGAAAAAGAAGGGATGAAAATGTAGTTTTTATATTATAAGATAATATAAACTATATTTTTAATTATAGATGTACTCTTTAATTTGAGAAAAATTATGAAAATGTATCTAAAGTATTTGACTATATTTTTTTACTAAAAATGTAGTCTTTTTTCTAAAACCTAGTATAGTCCATTTAACTTTTTACAGTAGTGTTTATCTAAACATGATTCAGTTGGATATTGTTTTAAATTTGAAAATGGATATTTCAGTTTGTTTAAACATAATCTTCTCATTGGTTGTGATGTTCTTTCTAATGATTTGTACAAATTTAAACTTGATAGTCTTTTAATTGAGACATTGTTGACCTTGCATCATAATGTTGTACTAAACGTGATTTAATGAATGAACAATCAGCTTACTTATGGCATAAACGTTTGGGTTATATATCCAAAGAAAGAATTGAGAGATTAGTAAAGAATGAAATCTTTTCTGATTTGGAATTTACTAATCTTGGAATTTGTGTGGATTATATTAAGGAAAAACAACAAAACACACTATCAAGAAAAGTGCAATAAGAAGTACATAGCTCCTTGAAATTATACACACCGATATATATGGGCCTTTTGATGTTCCATCTTTTGGTGAAGAAAAGTATTTTATCACCTATTGATGATTTATCATGTTATGGCTATGTCTATTTATTGCATGAAAAATCTCAATCGGTAGATGTTCTAGAAGTGTTTATCAATGAGATTGACAGATAACTAGACAAAAAAGTAAAAATTGTTAGGTCTGTTAGAGGTAGTGAATATTATGAAAAATATGATGAATTTGGACAATGCCCTAGTCTATTTGCCAAATTCCTTGAAAAGCATGGCATATGTGCTTAATACACAATGCCTGGAACACAAAACAAAATGGTGTTGCAGAAAGATGTAATCGAACTCTAATGGATATAGTTAGGAGTATGTTAAGTAATTCATCATTACCCTTATCATTGTGAATGCATGCTTTAAATACCACTATGTATTTGCTAAATAGGGTTCCTAGTAAGGCAGTTCCAAAGACTCCTTTTATATGTATGGATAGGAAGAAAACCTAGTTTGAGTCATTTACATATTTGGGTTGCCCAGCGAAAGTAAGGATTTACAATCCACATGAAATAACCAGTGGTTTCTTTATTGGTTATCCAAAAAGATCAAAAGGATATAAATTTTATTGTCCTAACCATAGTATAAGAATTGTTGAATCTGAAAATGCAAAGTTCATTGAGAATAGTGAGTTAGTGGGAGTTTGGAACCATGTAAAGTGAAATCCAAGGTATATAGTTTTTTCACCTATAACTCCTTCTCAAGTTGTCAACATTTTAACAACTCTCAAGAGCAACAAATCAATGATCACACCATAGAATGATGATATTACTAATGAACCTGTAATAAATGAACCCAATGAAGTAGCATTAAGGAGGTCTCAATGACAAAGACGAACTGCTATTTCTGATGATTATGTAGTTTATCTACAAGAATCAGATTTTGATTAGTAGTTTTCTTCATAAACCATGAAAAGTGCTAATTCATCTAAATAGTTAGATGCCATGAAAGATAAGTTAAAATCAATGGATCACAATGAAATATGAGATCTTGTTGAATTGCCTGAAGGTTGTAAAAGAGTTGGGTGTAAATGGGTCTTTAAGACCAAACGTGACTCAAATGGCAATATTGAACGTTGTAAAGCTAGACTTGTTACCAAAGATTTTACTCAAAAATGTGGCATTTACTACAAAGAGACTTTTTCTCCAACTCTAAGAAGGTCTCATTTAGAATTATTATGGCATTGGTAGCTCATTATGATTTGGAGTTGCATCAAATGGATGTGAAAACTGCCTTTCTAAATGAAAATTTAAATGAAGAAGTTTATATGGACCAACCTAAGGGCTTTGTTTGATTCATAATCTCGGCATACCTTCCTATTTGTGGACGTCATATATAATTTGTGGGTACCTTTTGAGGGATGGCATTTCTTGTTACTTTATTTGTTATTTCTGAATATTTTTAGCCATTTTGGAGATTAATTTCAGCTTGAAAAATGCCATTATGGGTTTCCAAGTTAGCAGGCTCGACTCCTATATATTGTAAACCCTTTGGTTTTATTTGCAGAGTTAAAGATGTAGATCATTATTACGAAAGAGTTTTGGAAGGTTTTTCTGTTCTTCTTATTTTCTTAGAAGACTCTTGAACTTATCAAGTTAATTCTTGGGCATTCAAACAATCAAATTATCATCTAAAGTTCTTGATCATTCTTAAGATTCTAGGTGTGACATCTTTCTATCGTAGTCCTTAGTTCTTATCTTGCTAGGTAACGGGTCAAGGCTCAACAAACTTCTACTTTGAAGATCTTGAGGTTTGATTCCAAATTTGATGTCAGGTTTCATCACCTTGTCGGCAAGGTTCATATATTTGGTGTCAGGTTTCATCACCTTGAGGTTGTAAGGCAAGTTTGGCTCAACAAACATATCCTTTAAAGATTATGGGGTTCGATTGTAGATTTGGTATCGGATTTTGTCGCCTTGTCGGTGAGGTTTATATCATTTGGTATTAGAGCTTTGGTTCTAAGGCAAGTTTGGCTCAACAAACTTATGCTTTGAAGATTCTAAATTTGATTCCATATTTGGTATTAGGTTTTGTTGCCTTATTGGCGAGGTTCATATCATTTGGTATCAGAGCTTTGGTTCTAAGGCAAGTTTAGCTCAACAAACTTGTGCTTTGAAGATTTTGGGGTTTAATACCAAATTTGATATCGGGTTTCATCGCCTTGTCGGCGAGGTTCATATCATTTGGTATTAGAGCTTTGTTCTAAGGCAAGTTTGGCTCAACAAACTTGTGCTTTGAAGATTTTGGGATTCGATTCCAGATTTGGTATTGGGGTTCATCGCCTTATCATCGAGATTCATATCATTTCTTATTAGAGCTTCGATTCTAAGGAAAGTTTGGCTCAACAAACTTATGCTTTGAAGATTCTGGGGTTCGATTCCAAATTTGGTATCGAGTTTTGTTGCCTTGTCGGTGAGGTTCATATCATTTAGTATCAGAGCTTTGGTTCTAAGGCAAGTTTGGCTCAACAAACTTGTGCCTTAAAGATTCTAAGATTTGATTCTAGATTTGGTATCGGGTTTCATCGCCTTATCGGTGAGGTTCATATATTTGATATCAGAGCTTTGGTTCTAAGGCAAGTTTAGCTCAACAAACTTGTGCTTTGAAGATCTGGGGTTTGATTCCATATTTGGTATCGGGTTTCGTTATCTTGTCGGCGAGTTCATATCATTTGGTATCAGAGACTTAGCTTATAGCAAGTTTATCTATCCTTTTAATTCTTGTTTCCTTGATATCAAAAAAAAAAAATAGCATCAAAAGGTCAAATCTTGTTTGTGTTATCTTTGTTCTTATTTCATTCCTTTCTTGTTCCTTTATGCATTTTCTTGTTCTTTGTTCTATTATGTTTCTTTTGTTCTTATGATCTTAATCTTGTGGTGTTGAGTTTGAATTTAAAAAAAAAAGAGAGAAAAAGAAAGAAGGAAAAGAAAGAAGGAATCAAAAAAATTAAAAAAGGAAGTTGAACAAACATAGAAGGAGTTGAAAAGTTGCTTCATTGAGGTGCATTCTATTTTAGCATGAATTTTAAATGATTTTGAGCATTCTGGGAAGTTAACTGAATGTTTCATAAAGAAGAAAAGGAGAGATTAGTGATTGAGGAGCAATTATGGCAAGTTGTTTCCTCTCTTAAATAAATATGCTTTGTTTGTCTTATTCCTTTTGGAAGGCCTTTATTTATGGCATGTTGACCCAACTATTGATTTGATGATTAATAAAGGAATTGAGTATATTTATTTGATTACTAATGGATTTGACAAGTGTTTCAGGACTTAAAAATATTTGATCAATTTAAAGAATTAAGAAACGTGTTTTGAATCAATTGCAAAACATAAGTTTCAAAGTTTCAGAACCTGGAGTCGACACCTAGAATTCCTGGAGCCGACCCCATGGCCAGTCAAATATTCTTCTGATTTTTGATACGGTCGGAGCCGACACCTAGAGTTTCGGAGCCGACACCCAGAGTTTCGGAGTCGACACTTACAGTGTCTGGAGCCGACTCCGATGCGGGGACAGAACGTTATTTTTTGAGCATCTTGGAGCCGACACCACAGTATTCGGGAGCCGACACCTGACGATGGCGAGCCGACACCTAACTTTTTCGGAGCCGACTCCTCGACGAACTCAGAACTTTCTATTTTTGGAAAACGACTTGGAGCCGACACCTGAAAAGTTGGAGCCGACTCCAACCTGTCTGGGACGAATTTTAAAATGCCAGATCAGCTCTAACGGTAATATTTCCTTTTTACCTAACTTCTAACGGATATATTTTGTTTCCAGGTACATTCCAACGGCTAGTTTTCTTCCAAAATGGATTAAAAGAAATCTATAAAAAGGGAAAAACCCGTTTGAAAAAGAGAGGAAAATAGAAAATATTCAAATCAAAAATCCGAGAAGTCTTGAGCCTGAAATCTCAAGAGAAAAGCATTCAAACTCAAATCCTTCCACTCCAAAAAGCTCAAAGAGAATCCAAGGCATTCAATCTTGAAAAAATCGAAGGATTCTCAAAAGGAAGAAGAAACTCTGTTTTGAAGATTTTCCAACTTCTCATCTGCAACATTTGCAACGAATCAAAGCTGAGGCCTGATTCAACATCTCCAAAGAGAAGAGGAAAAGAAGAAAAGAAGAAAAGCTCAAATCCAATCTACTTCAAACAGGCTTTTCTAAACTTATTTTTATTTTTGAATATTTGCTCATTTGAGGAGCTTTGTATTATTGAAAAATTCTTTTCTTCTTGTTTGTGCTAGTTCAATCAAGGGGATTGAACTAGTGGAGGTTGTATACCTCGGGTCAAGCTAGATTAGCTTGAGTTTAGGGTTTTGTGCTGGTGAGCCCGGAAAACCGGCTGGGTTCGTTGTGATCCCGGGGAAAACAACAAGTTTTGAGTTGTGATCTTGTAAAACAACTCGACTGTAATCTAGAGATTATAGTGTGGACCCAAGTGAATCTTGGGAGTGGACGTAGGTGTTGGATACACCGAACCACTATAAAATCTTGTGTTTGCCGTGCTTCATTATCTCTATCTCTATCTCCTTGTTTGTGCTTTATATTATTGCATTTAATTTCATTTATCTTAAAGCCAATAGTTTTAAAAGGTTAAATTTTTTAAAGAACCCAATTCACCCCCCCCTCTTGGGTTGCCATCTGGGCCAACAATTGGTATCAGAGCAAGTGCTCATTGTTTATTTGATCACACGATCAAGAGCTAAAGATCCAAATGGCAGCTCAAGTTGGATCTTCATTTGCCGAAGGTCATTCTACAAATAGACCTCCCTTATTTAATGGTTCCAACTATTCATATTGGAAAGCAAGAATGAGGATATTCATTCAAGCTTCTGATTATGAATTGTGGAGTGTTATAATTAATGGACCTAGCACACCCACACACATTGTTGATGGCTCTATTGTTCCTAAGCCCGAAAGGGATTGGAATGATAATGATAGGAAAATGGCACAGCTCAATGCTAAGGCCATGAATGTTTTATATTGTTCATTAGATGCTAACGAATTTAATCGCATTTCTACATGTAATTCCAAAAGAGATATGGGATAGATTAGAGGTTACCCATGAGGGTACAACCAAGTAAAAGAATCTAAAATAAATATTCTTGTTCATAAATATGAATTATTTAGCATGGAGCAAACTGAAACTATAGCATGCATGTATACTAGATTCACCGATATTGTAAATGGTTTGAAAAGTCTTGGCAAGACCTATACTAATTCTGAACTTGTTCGCAAAATTCTTAGGTCACTTCCAAGGACTTGGGAAGCAAAGGTGACAGCAATCCAAGAAGCCAAGGACCTCAACACTTTACCCTTGGAGGAGCTACTTGGATCCTTATGACCCATGAGCTAACCATGAAGCAGCACATAGAGGAAGAAGTTAAGAAAAAGAAGACTATAGCTCTTAAGGCTGCAGAAAGTGAGGAGAGCTGCAGTGATGATGATGATGATGAGACAGCTCTTCTAGCAAGAAAATTCAAAAAATTCATGAGAAGAAAGAGACCCTTCCAAAAGAAGAAATCTGGATTTAAGATGGAAGGAGAAAAAGAAAAGGACAAGGACAAAGAGAAAGACCCCTTGATTTGCTATGAGTGTAAGAAACCGGGGCACTTTAGATACGATTGTCCTCAACTGAAGAAGACTTACAAGAAGAAGAAGAAAGCCTATGTTGCAACTTGGAGTGACAGCGATGAATCCTCTTCAGAGGAAGAACAAAAAGAAGTTGCAAATTTGCTTTATGGCAAACGACGATGATGAGGTAAGTTCTGAAAACCCTTGTGATGATTTTGCATTTGATGAATTATTTGAAGCTTTCAATGAACTAGTAGATGATTTTAAAATTTTGAAAAAGAAATACAAGTCTTTGAAAAATGATAATCAATTTTATTAAAGAAAAAGATAATCTTACTAATGAGATTAAAATGCTGAAATCTGAAAATGAAATTTGACAAAAGAAAAGGAATCAATTTCCAATGAAAATGATAAATTAAAGAAGGAAGTTGATAAATATAAAATATTGTTGATAAATTTACTTATAGTTCTGAAAAACTTAATTTATTGTTAAGTAATCAAAGAGCTATATATGATAAGCTGGTTTAGGATATAGACCTAACTTAAAACAAAAATTTGTCAAAAACTTTTTTAGAAAAGAACAAAATAGAGATAATGTTACATGTCATTATTGTAACAAGAAAGGCATAAATCCTATGAATGTGATGCAAGAAACAGTAACAAAAAATTAAATAGTAAAGGCAAGAAAATATGGGTTCCCAAAGGAACGATCTTTTATGCTACTAACCATGAAGGACCCAAGAAGGCTTGGGTACCTAAATATAAGACTTAATTATTTTTGCAGGAGTGTCTTGCGGCCAAAAGATCAAAGCGAAAGTGGTATCTCGATAGTGGCTGCTCAAGACACATGACGGGTGACAAGGATCAATTCATCACCCTTGAGAGCAAAAGAGGAGGAGTTGTTACATTTGGTGACAATGGCAAAGGCCAAATCATGGGGTTTGGTAAAATTCAAATAACTCCCTCCACATATATTGAAAATGTCTTATATGTTAATGGTTTAAAACATAATCTAATAAGTATTAGTCAATTATGTGATAAAGGTTTTAAAGTATCATTTGAAGCATCAATCTGCACTGTTTCTAATCCCATTGATAATAGCATTATTTTTATTGGAAATAGAAATGGCAATGTATACTTGATTGATTTAGACAATTTGTCTACTAGTAATCATTGCTTAGTTGCTAATAATGCTAATATGAATGAGATTGGTTGGTTATGGCATCGTAGATTAGGTCATGCAAGCACACACCTTATTTCAAAATTAATTAGAATGGATTTAGTAAAAGGACTTCCACAACTAGATTTTGAAAATAACAAAATTTGCGATGCATGTCAATTTGGAAAACAAACTAGAAATTCTTTCAAAACTAAAAATATTGTTTCCACTTCTAGGCCACTTGAACTACTTCACATGGATCTTTTTGGACCTACTAGAACCACAAGTCTAGGAGGAAAGAAATATGGTCTTGTGATTGTAGATGATTACTCTAGATACACTTGGGTATTATTTTTAGCTCATAAAGATGAGACCTTTCCATTATTTTTGAAATTCTTCAAGAAGGTCACAAATGAGAAAAACAACACCATAGTGTCTCTAAGAAGTGATCATGGCACTGAATTTGAAAATCATTTATTTGAAAACTTTTGCATAGAAAATGGCATTCATCATAATTTTTCAGCACCTAGAACACCACAACAAAATGGAGTAGTTGAAAGAAAAAATAGAACCTTAGAAGACATGGCCCGTACCATGCTATGTGAAAGCAACTTACCAAAATACTTTTGGGCGGAAGCTATAAACACGGCATGTTACATTCTTAATAGAGCTTTAATTAGGCCAATCATTAAGAAAACTCCTTATGAACTATGGAATAATAGAAAACCAAACATAAGTTACTTTCATGCATTTGGTTGTAAATGTTTCATTCATAATAATGGTAAAGATAATCTAGGAAAATTTGATGCAAAATCTGATGAAGGCATTTTCTTAGGATATTCAACATCTAGTAAAGCCTATAGAGTGTTTAACAAGAGAAACTTAATTGTAGAAGAATCTATTCATGTAATTTTTGATGAATCTTTAGCATCGAGTTCTGAAAAGATTGATGATGAGGAAGATACAAACATTCTAGAAAGAGATATTGAAAAACTGAATATAGATGTATCTTCAGATCATGAACAAGAAGCTAAAGATAATGATTCTCCTAGTGTTGATGTTGTTGATGCAAATCATAATGATGTAGATCTTCCTAGAGATTGGAGATATGCCTATGGTCATCCAAAAGAATTAATTATAGGTGATCCATCTCAAGGAGTAAGAACTAGATCATCAATGAGAAACATCAATAATCATCTTGCATTTGTATCTCAAATTGAACCTAAAACTATTGAAGAAGCAGAAAAAGATAATAATTGGATGTTAGCTATGCAAGAAGAATTAAATCAATTTACTAGAAATAATGTTTGGACTCTTGTAGATAGACCTAAAGATCATTCTGTTATAGGATCAAAATGGGTATTTAGAAATAAATTAGACAAAAATGGCATAGTAATTAGAAACAAAGCTAGATTAGTTGCAAAAGGATATAATCAAGAAGAAGGAATTGATTTTGATGAAACTTTTGCACCTGTAGCTAGACTAGAAGCAATTAGATTATTACTTGCATTTGCATGTCATATGCATATCAATTTATTTCAAATGGATGTTAAAAGTGCATTTTTAAATGGATTTATAAATGAGGAAGTTTTTGTTGAACAACCACCTGGTTTTGAAGATCATGAATTTCCAAATCATGTTTTTAAATTACACAAAGCACTATATGGTTTAAAACAAGCACCTAGAGCTTGGTATGAAAGATTAAGTAAATTTCTAATTGAAAATGATTTTATAAGAGGAAATGTTGATAAAACACTATTTTTGAAAAGAAAAGACAAGGATTTATTAGTAGTACAAATATATGTTGATGATATTGTATTCGGTGCTACTAACAATTTGTTATGTCAAGAATTTGCTAAGTTGATGCAGGGTGAGTTTGAAATGAGCATGATGGGAGAACTCAACTTCTTCCTAGGACTTCAAATCAAGCAAAGCAAAGAAGGAATTTTCATCAATCAAGCCAAATACACAAAAGAACTTGCTCAAGAAGTTTGGAATGGAGTCAATCAAACCACTTGGAACTCCTATGAGTCCTTCATGCAAATTGGACAAAGATGAAGATGGTAAGAAAGTAGATCAAAAATATTACAGAGGTATGATCGGATCTCTTCTTTACTTAACAGCTAGTAGACCAGATATAATGTTTGCTGTATGTTTATGCGCTAGATTTCAATCTGAACCTAAAGAATCTCACTTAATTGCTGTAAAAAGAATCTTAAGATATTTAAGTGGAACTAAAAATGTAGGTTTATGGTATTCTAGAGACTCAACATTAAACTTGATTGCATATCTGACTCTGACTATGCTGGATGTAAATTAGATAGAAAAAGCACAAGTGGAGCATGTCAATTCTTAGGTAGTAACTTAATCTCTTGGTTTAGCAAAAAGCAAAATTCGGTTGCATTATCTACTGCTGAAGCAGAATATGTTGCAGCTGGAAGTTGCTGTGCTCAAATCCTTTGGATTAAGAGACAACTTGAAGATTATGGCATAACACTTGATAAAACTCCAATTAGATGTGATAACACAAGTGCAATAAATCTAACTAAAAATCCAATTCAACATTCAAGAACAAAACACATTGAAATTAGATATCACTTTATAAGAGAACATGTAGCTAATAATGAAATTTGTCTTGAATATGTTAATACTGAAGAACAATTAGCTGATATATTTACAAAACCTTTGAGTGAAGAGAGATTTTGTTATCTTAGAGGTGAATTAGGGATATGTGACCCTTTGGATTGATTTTGAAACACTAAGGAATGACTATCTAGATTTCTATTAATTTCTTGATATTCCTTTCATAATTTTAAGGACAAATTATCTAGTCATCTGAGCATTTGATTCTTAATACTCCAAAATTTTATCAAAATTTTATAGAATTTATTTTGACAAGTTTCAGTTGTTTGAATCTCAATTATTTTTCTGAAACTGTCATTGGAGTCGACACCTCAGAATGAGGAGTCGACACCTTTGTCTGTGTCGCTCTCGGTCCCTGACCTTGGAGCCGACACCCGTATAAGTGGAGCCGACTCCAGTTCGAGCGCTGACTGTGTTAGCGATTTGGAGTCGACACCCGACTTTGCGGGAGTCGACACCTGGGAATCCAAAATTGATTTATTAGGGCAGAGTCGACACCTCGTCATTTCCTAAACTTCAAATCCTCAACCAAATCCCTTCCAAACTCTCTCAAAGCCTCCCCATCTCTAATTCCACTCCTCCCAAGCTTTCCTAAGGATCCAATGGCACCTAAGAGGAGAGGTTCGGTGTTGGAGCGACTGTGGTGACCGGGAAGCGTTCCGTGAGGCGACCCGTCCGCGAGCCGTCTCCAAGCGAGGATTCCTCCACCGATTCAGACAATCCTAACACCACTTCACCTCAGGTAGATACCCTAGCAGGGAGGGTAATCACAATGGGTAGGAAAGTTGACTTTGAATTCTTTCAATCCGAGGGTTTTTCAATTGGTAATCAACTTAAGGAGCTCGGATGGGATAAGTCTGCTCTCTTGATGTTCCCACTTACCCAGCTTTAGTAAAAGAATTTTATTTCAATTTATCTAGAGGAGATGGTGGTTTAGTAAGCTCTGTTAGAGGCAACGGATTCATCTTACATTTCAAAAATTAGGAAATCTCCTGAGCATCCCTATTACCGGATTAGCTGCGGATATGCACAGTGATAGATCAGCGGCCTTATCAAGGATGTTAGGAAGAGTTGTTGAAGAATTTGAGGAAATTAGGGCTAATCAGTTGCCCTTGGAATTAAGGTTGTTACACAACATTTGCAGCAGGATTTTGTTCCCAAAGACCGGACGTTTTGAGTATGTCTCCGAGCGGGACATTGTTGTGATGGATAGTGTATTGACCGGTCAGCCTATTAACCTAGCATGATGATATTCTATATGGCCGAGGCTGGAGGGAAGAGAAGATCATCACTACCTTATGGCATGATTCTCACTATGGTATTCAGGAGCCAAGGAGTAGTGATTCTAGAGAATGAACCATCAAAGAGCCTGAGACACACCGATTATTATAGTTTGGCTACTTTACATCGAATGGGATTTGTCAAGATTGAATGGTCAGTGGGAAAGGAAAGGCAACTTGATGAGAGAGCCCCTGAGCCTAGACATTCTGCACCTTGTGAGGCTGGTCCGTCTATGAGGGTTCCCTCTCCGCATCCTAGTAGTCCTGCTCCAGCTCCTGCCCCAGTACCTTGATTTCATCCACTTCTTCAGTCGGATTTTCAGACCTTCAGTTAGAGCAACTCAAAAATCTTCTTGCTGCTCAGAAGGATGAATTGAAGACTGAGTTTGACAACAAATTTATGAATCTTAAAGAAACTCTTTATTCCTTAGATGATCGGATTGCCAAAATTGAATCAACTCTTAGCTCTTCTACTGGATCTTTAAGTAGTGACTTGAAGAACATTTTGAAGAACTTAAAGACATTTGTGGAGATTCTGAAACCTATTCAAAGTGCAATGCCGAGTTACAAGATAAAATTGTCACTGCTTGTACTTTTGTTGATGAAAGATTAAAAGACTACGTCAAGCTTCAGACTGAAGGAATGCAGAAGATTGTAGATCATTTAACAAGGATAATTAGAACTAATATATTGATGTAATGAAAGTTTAATTTTGATGTAATGGATGTAATGAAAGTTCTGATGTAATGTAAGCATAGTTTCTTTTTAATGACATTTTGCACTTGACTTTGATGAAATTTCAGTTTCATTTTGTAACACTTGACTTTTGATGAAATGAAATTATCTTTTGATCTATCAATTTGATCTTTTGACTTAACTTTTCTTTATCTTTTTGTTGATTACAAAAAAGGGGGAGAAAGTTATGTCGTATATGCATTGATTAGAATTGATTGGAATTCAATTAAAGCTTATTTGATTGATTAATTGGAGAAAGTTATGTATATGGTGATTTGGATATGCATTAATTCAATTAAGCTTAAGTGAAAATTGAAATGACTAAATTCTAAGTATCAAACACGAACAATTGATAATTTGAACTTCATAGGGGGAGCTACCTTATTCAGGGGGAGCTTACTTGTGAGGATCACTCTCTTGAAAATTTTAATTTAAGAATACTATGCATATACTCAATGTTTTTATAATCATCAAAAAGGGGGAGATTGTTGACCCAATTATTGATTTTGATGATTAATAAAGGAATTGAGTATATTTATTTGATTACTAATGGATTTGACAAGTGTTTCAGGACTTAAAAATATTTGATCAATTTAAAGAATTAAGAAACGTGTTTTGAATCAATTGCAAAACATAATTTCAAAGTTTCAGAACCTGGAGTCGACACCTAGAATTCCTGGAGCCGACCCCATGGCCATTCAAATTTTCTTCTGATTTTTGATACGGTCCGGAGCCGACACCTAGAGTTTCGGAGCCGACACCCAGTTTCGGAGTCGACACTTACAGTGTCTGGAGCCGACTCCGATGCGGGGACAGAACGTTGATTTTTTGAGCATCTTGGAGCCGACACCTACAGTATTCGGGAGCCGACACCTGACGATGGCGAGCCGACACCTAACTTTTTCGGAGCCGACTCCTCGACGAACTCAGAACTTTCTATTTTTGGAAAAACGACTTGGAGCCGACACCTGAAAAGTTGGAGCCGACTCCAACCTGTCTGGGACGAAATTTAAATTGCCAGATCAGCTCTAACGGTAATATTTCCTTTTTACCTAATTTCTAACGGATATATTTTGTTTCCAGGTACATTCCAACGGCTAGTTTTCTTCCAAAATGGATTAAAAGAAATCTATAAAAAGGGAAAAACACCCGTTTGAAAAAGACGGAAAATAGAAAAATTCAAATCAAAAATCCGAGAAAGCCTGAGCCTGAATCTCAAGAGAAAAGCACTCAAATTCAAATCCTTCCACTCCAAAAGCTCAAAGAAGAATCCAAGGCATTCAATCTTGAAAAAATCGAAGGATTCTCAAAGGGGAAGAAGAAACTCTGTTTTGAAGATTTTCCAACTTCTCATCTGCAACATTTGCAACGAATCAAAGCTGAGGCCTGATTCAACATCTCCAAAGAGAAGAGGAAAAGAAGAAAAGAAGAAAAGCTCAAATCCAATCTACTTCAAACAGGCTTTTCTAAACTTATTTGTTCATTCATTTGAATATTTGCTCATTTGAGGAGCTTTGTATTATTGAAAAATTCTTTCATTCTTGTTTGTGCTAGTTCAATCTGGGGGATTGAACTAGTGGAGGTTGTATACCTCGGGTCAAGCTAGATTAGCTTGAGTTTAGGGTTTTGTGCTGGTGAGCCCGAAAAACCGGCTGGGTTCGTTGTGATCCCGGGGAAAACAACAAGTTTTGAGTTGTGATCTTGTAAAACAACTCGGCTGTAATCTAGTCGATTATAGTGTGGACCCAAGTGAATCTTGGGAGTGGACGTAGGTGTTGGATACACCGAACCACTATAAAATCATTGTGTTTGCCGTGCTTCATTATCTCTATCTCTATCTCCTTGTTTGTGCTTTATATTCGTATTGCATTTAATTTCATTTAACTTAAAGCTAATAGTTTTCAAAAGGTTAAATTTTTTAAAGAACCCAATTCACCCCCCCCCCCCCCCTCTTGGGTTGCCATCTGGGCCAACATGGCAAATTGTTTCCTTTCTTAAATAAATATACTATGTTTGTCTTATTCCTTTTGGAAGGTTTTCATTCATAGCAAATTGTTTCCTTGCTTAAACAAATATGCTTTAGTGATTCTTATTCATTTTTGCATTCCAGTTATTTCTTTGGCATGTCTTTCGCTTCCTTTTGAAGTTTCTTTTCTTGACTTTTTTTTTACTCTTATGGTTGGTTCGTTGAATTCTCAATTTGAATTGCTGCTTGATTCTTGATTGTTCCTTGAGTCTGATTAAGAATCCAAGAAGACACAAAAGAGTAAAAAAAAGGCAAGAGTGGTGAGAACATCAAAACAAAATCATTTGAGGACAAATCCTTTCCAAGAGGAGGGGAATGATACAAACGAAGATACACTCAAGCATGATTGGCGATCCTTTTGTCTCTTCCAAGCGGGCCAACTTATCAGATTCGTAATACTTTCATTTTTGTGGGTGCACAATTTTTGATGCAAATGGAGCTATACTCAAGCATGATTGGCATTCTCGTAATCCTTTGTCTCTTTCTAGTGGGCCAACTTGTCATATTCATAATTTTGGCATACTTTTCTATTTGTGAGCATATGATTTCTAGCCATTCTTGGAGGCCAACTTGTCTGATTCGTAATCTCTGCATACTTTTCAATTTGTAGGCGCATGATTTCTAGCCATTCTTGGAGGCCAACTTGTCTGATTTGTAATCTCGGCATACCTTCTTATTTGTGGGCGTCATATATGTAATTTGTTGCCACCTTTTGAGGGATGACATTTCTAGTTATTTTATTTGTTATTTTTGAATATTTCTAGCCATTTTCGGGATTAATTTCGGCTTGGAAACACCATTATGGGTTTTCGAGTTAGCAAGCTCGACTCCTATATATTGTAAACCCTTTGGTTTTATTTGCAAAGATTAAAGATATAGATCATTATTATGAAAGAGTTTTGGGAGGTTTTTGGGTTCTTCTTATTTTCTTGAGAAGACTCTTAAACTTAACAAGTTAATTCTTGTGACGTTCAAACAACCGACTTATCATCTAGAGTTCTTAGCGTTCTTGAGATTTTAGGTGTGACGTCTTCCTATACGTAGTCCTTAGTTCTTATCTTGCTAGAAAAAGGAAAAAGGGTCAGGGCTCAACAAACTTATGCTTTAAAGATTCTGGTGTTTGATTTTATATTTGGTATCGGGTTTTGTTGCTTTATCGGCAAGGTTCATATCATTTGGTATTAGATCTTTGGTTCTAAGGCAAGTTTGGCTCAACAAACTTGTGCTTTGAAGATTCTGGGGTTCGATTCCATATTTGGTATCGGGTTTCGTCGCTTATCGGTGAGGTTCATATCATTTGGTGTCAGAGCCTTGGCTCTAAGGCAAGTTTGTCGATCCTTTTAATTCTTGTTTCCTTGATATCACAAAAAAAAAAGGATTTAAGGATAAAAATCCTTTCCAAGAGGAGGAGAATGATGCAAATGAAGCTACACTCAAGCATGATTGGCATTCTCATGATCCTTTGTCTCTTTCAAGCGGGTCAACATGTCAGATTCGTAATACTTTCCTATTTGTGGGCGCATGATTTCTGAGCAAACGGAGCTACACTCAAGCATGATTAGCATTCTCATGATCCTTTGTCTCTTTCAAGGGGGGCCATACCTTCCTATTTGTGGGCGCCATATATAATTTATGGGTACCTTTTGAGAAATGATATTTCTTGTACTTTATTTATTATTTTCCATTTTGGGGATTAATTTCAGCTTTAAAAATGCCATTACGGATTTCCAAGTTAGCAGGCTTGACTCTTATATATTGTAAACCCTTTGGTTTTATTTGCAGAGATTAAAGATGTAGATCATTATTATGAAAGAGTTTTGGAAGGTTTTTGTGTTCTTCTTATTTTCTTGAGAAGACTCTTGAACTTATCAAGTTAATTCTTATGACATTTAAATAATCAACTTATCATCTAGAGTTCTTGAGCATTCTTGAGATTCTAGATGTGGCATCTTCCTATCCGTAGCCCTTAGTTCTTATCTTGCTAGGTAACGGGTCAAGCTCAACAAACTTCTGCTTTGAAAATCTTGAGGTTCATTCCAAATTTGGTGTCAGGTTTCTTCACCTTATTGGTGATGTTTATATCATTTGGTATCAGAGCTTTGGTTCTAAGGAAAGTTTGGCTCGACAAATTTGTCCTTTGAAGATTCTGGGGTTCAATTGCAGATTTGGTATCGAATTTCATCGTCTTGTCGGTGAAGTTCATATCATTTGGTATCAGAGCTTAGGTTCCAAAGCAAGTTTGGCTCAACAAACTTATGCTTTGAATATTTTGGGACTCGATTCAATATTTGGTATCAGGTTTCGTCGCTTTGTCGGCGAGGTTCATATCATTTGTATCAGAGCTTTTGTTCTAAGGCAAGTTTGGCTCAACAAACTTGTGCTTTGAAGATTCTGGGGTTTGATTCCAGATTTGGTATCGAGTTGTCACCTTGTCGGTGAGGTTCATATCATTTGGTATCATAGCTTTGATTATAAGGCAAGTTTGGCTCAACAAACTTGCGCTTTAAAGATTCTGGGGTTCGATTCCAGATTTGGTATCGGGTTTCATCGCCTTGTCATCGAGATTCATATCATTTGTTATCAAAGCCTTGGCTTTAACGCAAGTTTATCTATCCTTTTAATTCTTGTTTCCTTGATATCAAAAAAAAAAAATTAGCATCAAAAGGTCAAATCTTGTTTCGTGTTATCTTTGTTCTTATTTCATTCCTTTCTTGTTCCTTTGTGCATTTTCTTGTTCTTTGTTCTATTATTTTTTTTGTTCTTATTATCTTAATCTTGTCTTGTTGAGTTTGAGTTTTAAAAAAAAGAGAGAAAAGGAAAAGAAAGAAGGAATCGAAAAAAAATTAAAAAAAATGAAGTTGAACAGACATAGAAGGAGTTGAATAGTTGCTTCATTGAGGTGCATTCTGTTTTACGATATTTTAGCATAAATTTTGAATGATTTTGAGCATTTGGGAAGTTAACTAAATGTTTTATAAGAAGAAAAGGGGAGATTAGTAACTGAGGAGCAATTATGGCAAGTTGTTTCCTCTCTTAAACAAATCTGCTTTGTTTGTTTCATTCCTTTTGGAAGGCCTTTATTCATTACAAATTGTTTCCTTTCTTAAACAAATATGCATTGTTTGTCTTATTCCTTTTGGAAGGCTTTTATTCATGGCAAACTGTTTCCTTGCTTAAACAAATCTGCTTTAGTTATTCTTAATCCTTTTTGCGTTCCAGTTATTTCTTTGGCTTGTCTTTTGTTTTCTTTTAAAGTTTCTTTTCTTGACTTTTTTTTACTCTTATGGTTGGTTGGTTGAATTCTCAATTTTAATTGTTGCTTGTTTCTTGGTTGTTCCTTGAGTCTGGTTAAGAATCCAAGAAGACACAAAAGAGTGAAAAAAAAGGCTAGAGTGGTGAGAATATCAAAACAAAAGGATTTGAGGACAAATCCTTTCCAAGAGGAGGGGAATGATGCAAACAGAGCTACACTCAAGCATTATTGGCATTCTCGTGATCCTTTGTCTCTTCTAAGCATGCCAACTTGTCAGATTCGTAATACTTTCCTATTTGTGGGTGCATAATTTTTGATGCAAACGGAGCTATACTCAAGCATGATTGGCATTCTTGTGATCCTTTGTCTCTTTCTAGCGGGCCAACTTGTCATATTCATAATTTTGGCATACTTTTCTATTTGTGGGCGCATTATTTCTAGTCATTCTTGAAGTCCAACTTGTCAGATTCGTAATCTCGGCATACTTTTCAATTTGTATGCACACGATTTCTAGCCATTCTTGGAGGCCAACTTGTCTAATTTGTAATCTCGGCATACCTTCTTATTTGTGGGCGTCATATATGTAATTTGCAGCCACCTTTTGAGGGATGACATTTCTAGTTACTTTATTTGTTATTTCTGAATATTTTAGCCATTTTGGGGATTAATTTCAACTTGGAAAACACCATTATGGGTTTCCAAGTTAGCTGGCTCGACTCCTATGTTGGGGATTGTTGAAAATTATATGCCCCAATCTTATTGATTTTGATGATTACTAAAAGCCATGTGTACATTAAAAGATGTAATGAGTTTATTTACATGAGCAATGAATTTATTTAGAACAATGAATGAGAATGTTAAAGTATAACATTAATCAATTTAAAAGTAACTTCAAGCTCAATGTTTATGCCTTCAAAAAGAAATTCAATACTTAATATTTCAATCAATGAGTTTTTGGAACAATTCTTGAATTAATTCTTAATGTCAATTTTATTTTATTCAAGTCAAAATAATGATTTAAAATGAATCTGGAACGAATTTAAAGTCAATCAGAAAACTTTCTGATTTTTGATACGTTCCGAAGCCGACTCTTGAGTTTCAGAGTCGACTCCCCTCAGAGTACAGAAATGACTGTCTGTCTCGAGTCGACCCATGCAATTTCTCGAGTCGACCCCCGATTCTGTCGAGCCGACTCCTTGACTGTGCGAGTCGACTCCGCTTAGACACCAGAGGTGTGTTTTTCTGAGCATTTCATGAGTCGACCCCAACTTTTCATGAGTCGACCCCCGACTTTCAGGAGTCGACACTTTACTTTTGATGAGTCGACCCTTTGACTTTCTGAACATTTCTATTTTTGGTATCATGACCTCGAGCTGACTCGGAAAAAGCATGAGTCGACTCCAGCAAATCTGGGCAAAATTTTTTCCGAATGCCAACTCAGCGTCAACGGTAAGATTTTTGATTAATGGCTATTTTTCTTTGTTTCTAACGGCTATATTTTTGCAGAATCTATAAATAGAGAAGCCGTTTTCAAATCAAAGAGAGACAAAAAAGAGATATTCATTTCAAGAGAAAAGAAAAGAAAAATTGAAAAAATAGAGAATCATTTGGAAAAATCTGTGATTCAAAATAGAGTGAAAGAAAGAGTGTGAAATCCAAGGAAGCTCCTTCTGTGTTCAAGCTCAACAATCCAAGAAAGTTTCAGAAGAAAATCCAAGAGCTATTCAAGAGCATTTCAAGCTCAAATCAACTCCAACATACATTCCGTGAAGAATCCAAGCTGAGGCCCGATTCTACACTTCAAAGGAGTTGAGGAAAGAAGAAAAGAAGAAAAGCTCAAAGCCAACCAACTACAAATCAGGCTTTTCTAAACTTTATTTATACTTTTGTTTATCTGCTCATTGAGGAGCTTTGTAACTGAAAAACCATACTTCTATTCTTTGTATCTAGTTCAATCTGGGGGATTGAACTAGTTGAGGTAGTCTTACCTCGGTACAAGCTTGGTAAAGCTTGGGTTAGGGTTTTTTGTACTGGTGAGCCCTTGAAAACCAGCTGGGTTCGTTGTGCGCCTGAAAAAACAACAAGTTTGAGTTATGAGCTTGTAAAACAACTCTGCTGTAATCTAGGGTGATTATAGTGTGGACCCAAGTGAATCTTGGGAGTGGACGTAGGTGTTGGATACACCGAACCACTATAAAATCTTTGTGTTTGCCGTGCTTTCATTGACTCTTTCTCTATCTCTGTTTTATTCACTGCACTTTGTATTTGCATTGCTATTGCCTTCATTCTTATTAAACATACATTTTTAAAAGGCTAATTTTTAAAGAACCCAATTCACCCCCCCCCCTCTTGGGTTGTCATCTGGGCCAACATCCTATATATTGTAAACCCTTTGGTTTTATTTGCAAAGATTAAAGATGTAGATCATTATTATGAAAGAGTTTTGGGAGGTTTTTGTGTTCTTATTTTCTTGAGAAGAGTTTTGAACTTAACAAGTTAATTCTTGTGACGTTCAAACAATCGACTTATCATATAGAGTTCTTGAGCATTTTTGAGATTCTAGGTGTGGCATCTTTCTATCCGTTGTCTCTGGTTCTTATCTTGCTAGGTAAAGGGTTAGGGCTCAACAAACTTATGTTTTGAAGATTCTAGGATACGATTCTATATTTGGTATCGGGTTTCGTCACCTTGTCGGCGAGGTTCATATCATTTAGTATTAGAGCTTTGTTCTAAGGCAAGTTTGGCTCAACAAACTTGTACTTTAAAGATTCTGGGATTTGATTCAATATTTGGTATCGGGTTTCATCGCCTTATCGATGAGGTTCATATCATTTGGTATCAGAGCCTTGGCTCTAAGGCAAATTTGTCTATCCTTTTAATTCTCATTTCCTTGATATCACAAAAAAAGGATTTAAGGATAAAAATCCTTTCCAAGGAGAATGATGCAAATGGAGCTACACTCAAGCATAATTGGCATTTTCATGATCCTTTGTCTCTTTCAAGTGGGTCAACTTGTCATATTCATAATACTTTCCTATTTGTGGGTGCACGATTTCTGATGCAAACGGAGCTACACTCAAACATGATTGGCATTCTCGTGATCCTTTGTCTCTTCCAAGCGGGCCAACTTATCAGATTCGTAATTTTGGCATACTTTTCTATTTATATGTGCATGATTATAGCCATTCTTGAAGGCCAACTTGTCAGATTCATAATCTCAGCATACTTTCCAATTTATGGGCATACCATTTCTAGCCATTCTTGGAGGCCAACTTGTTTGATTCGTAATCTCGGCATACCTTCCTATTTGTGGGTGCCATATATATAATTTATGGGTACCTTTTGAGGGATGACATTTCTTGTTATTTTATTTGTTATTTCTGAATATTTTAGCCATTTTAGGGATTAATTTTAGCTTGAAAAATGCCATTATGGGTTTCTAAGTTAGCAGGCTCGACTCCTATATATTGTAAACCCTTTGGTTTTATTTGTAGAGATTAAAGATGTAGATCATTATTATGAAAGAGTTTTGCGAGGTTTTTGTGTTCTTCTTGTTTTCTTGAGAAGACTTTTGAACTTATCAAGTTAATTCTTGTAGCATTCAAATAGTCAACTTATCATCTAGAGTTCATGAGCATTCTTGAGATTCTAGGTGTGGCATCTTTCTATCTGTAGTCCTTATTTCTTATCTTGCTAGGTAACAGGTCAGGGCTCAACAAACTTCTGCTTTGAAGATCTTAAGGTTCGATTCCAAATTTGGTATTAGGTTTCGTCACCTTGTCGGTAAGGTTCATATCATTTTGTATCAAAGCTTTGGTTCTAAGGCAAGTTTAGCTCAACAAACTTGTTCTATAAAGATTCTAGGGTTCGATTGCAGATTTGGTATCGAATTTCATCACCGATGAGGTTCATATCATTTGGTATCAGAGCTTTGGTTCTAAGGCAAGTTTAGCTCAACAAACTTATGCTTTGAAGATTCTAGGATTCGATTCCATATTTGGTATCAGGTTTTATTGCCTTGTCGGTGAGGTTTATATAATTTGGTATCAGAGCTTTGGTTATAAGGCAAGTTTGGCTCAACAAACTTATGCTTTAAGATTCTAGGGTTTGATTCCAGATTTGGTATCGGATTTCGTCGCCTTATCAGCGAGGTTCATATCATTTGGTATCAGAGCTTTGGTTCTAAGGCAAGTTTGGCTCAATAAACTTGTGCTTTGAAGATTTTGGAGTTCAATTCTAAATTTGGTATCGAGTTTCATTGCCTTGTTGGTAAGGTTCATATCATTTGGTATTAGAGCTTTGGTTCTAAGGCAAGTTTGCTCAACAAACTTATGCTTTGAAGATTCTGGGGTTCGATTCCAAATTTGGTATCGAGTTTTGTTGCCTTGTCGGTGAGGTTCATATCATTTGGTATCAGAGCTTTGGTTTTAAGGCAAGTTTAGCTCCACAAACTTGTGCTTTGAAGATTCTGGGGTTTGATTCCATATTTGATATCGGGTTTCATCACCTTGTCGATGAGGTTCATATCATTTGGTATCGCAGCTTTGGTTCTAAGGCAAGTTTGGCTCAACAAACTTATGCTTTGAAGATTCTGAGGTTTAATTTCATAGTTGGTATCGGGTTTCATTACCTTATCGGCGAGGTTCATATCATTTGGTATCATAGCCTTGGCTCTATGGCATGTTTGTCTATCCTTTTAATTCTTGTTTCCTTGATATCAAAAAAAACAAATCATCAAAAGGTCAAATCTTGTTTCTTGTTATCTTTGTTCTTATTTCATTCCTTTCTTGTTCCTTTGTACATTTTCTGGTTCTTTGTTCTATTATATTTCTTTTGTTCTTATGATCTTAATCTTGTCGTGTTGAGTTTGAGTTTAAAAAAAAGGAGAGAAAAATAAAAGGAGGAGAAGAAGGAAGGAATAAAAAAAATTAAAAAAAGGAAGTTGAACAGACATAGGAGTTGAAAAGTTGCTTCATTGAGGTGCATTCTGTTTTACGATATTTTAGCATGAATTTTGATTGATTTTGAGCATTCTTAGAAGTAAATTGAATGTTTCATAAAGAAGAAAAGGGAAGATTAGTGATTTAGGAGCAATTATGGTAGGTTATTTCCTCTCTTAAACAAATCTGCTTTGTTTGTCTTATTCCTTTTGGAAGGCCTTTATTCATGACAAATTGTTTCCTTCCCTAAACAAATATGCTTTGTTTGTCTTATTCCTTTTGGAAGCTTTTATTCATATAGAAAATTGTTTTCTTGCTTAAACAAATCTGCTTTAGTTATTCTTAACCCTTTTTGCGTTCCAGTTATTTCTTTGGCATGTCTTTTGCTTGCTTTTGAAGTTTCGTTTCTTGACTTTTTTTTACTCTTATGGTTGGTTGGTTGAATTCTCTATTTGAATTGCTGCTTGATTCTTGGTTGTTCCTTGAGTTTGGTTAAGAATCCAAGAAGACACAAAAGAGTGAAAAAAAGGCAAGAGTGGTGAGAACATCAAAACAAAAGGATTTGAGGAAAAATCCTTTCCAAGACGAGAAGAATGATGCAAACGGAGCTACACTCAAGCATGATTGGCATTCTCGTAATCCTTTGTCTCTTCCAAGCGAGCCAACTTGTCATATTCGTAATACTTTCCTATTTGTGGGTGCATGATTTCTGATGTAAATGGAGCTACACTCAAGCATGATTGGCATTCTCGTGATCCTTTGTCTCTTTCTAACGAGCCAACTTGTCAGATTCATAATTTTGGCATACTTTTCTATTTGTGGGCACACGATTTCTAGCCATTCTTGGAGGCCAACTTGTCATATTCGTAATCTTAGCATACTTTTTAATTTGTGGGCGCATGATTTTTAGCCATTCTTGAAGGCCAACTTGTCTTATTAATAATCTCAGCATATCTTCTTATTTGTGGGTGCCATAAATGTAATTTGTAACCACCTTTTGAGGGATGACATTTCTAGTTACTTTATTTATTATTTCTGAATATTTTTAGCCATTTTAGAGATTAATTTTAGCTTGAAAAATGCCATTATAGGTTTCCAAGTTAGCAGGCTCGACTCCTATATATTGTAAACCCTTTGGTTTTATTTGCAGAGAGTAAACACATAGATCATTATTTTGAAAGAGTTTTGGGAGGTTTTTGTGTTCTTCTTATTTTCTTGAGAAGACTCTTGAACTTATCAAGTTAATTCTTGTAGCATTCAAACAACCGACTTATCATCTAGAGTTCTTGAGCGTTCTTGAGATTCTAGGTGTGGCATCTTCGTATTCGTAGTCCTTGGTTCTTATTTTGCTAGGTAATAGGTCAGGGCTCAACAAACTTGTGCTTTGAAGATTTGGGGTTCGATTCCATATTTGGCATCAAGTTTCGTCGCCTTGTCAGCGAGGTTCATATCATTTGGTATTAGAGCTTTGGTTCTAAGGCAAGTTTGGCTTAACAAACTTGTGCTTTGAAGATTCTGGAATTCGATTCCAGATTTGGTATCAGGTTTCATCGCCTTGTCGACAAGGTTCATATCATTTGGTATCAGAGCTTTGGTTCTAAGGTAAGTTTGGCTTAACAAACTTATGCTTTGAAGATTATGGGGTTCGATTTCAGATTTGGTATCGGATTTCGTTGCCTTGTCGGCGAGGTTCATATCACTCTGCAGCTGCGAGAGAAGCAGTAGGTGGATGATGACAAAATAGGATGCCAACTTTACGGCCTCTCCCAATCAGCTTCCCGGTTGCCCCAGTTCGTAGGTCCTAGACAATGCAACCAGATTTAGAGAAGGTTACATGACTTTCTTATTTTTTATTAACCACTTGGCCAACAAACACAACTAAATTTGGAAATTTAAGATGTTAGATAAGGGAAAATTTCTGAGACGAACGAATAGAACCAACACAAGATCTAATAAAGATCCATTAGCAATGAAGATAGAGGGGGTTACCTTAAAGAGGAGCAATGCCATGTAAGAGAGAGCCAACCATTACCAGTCATATGATTTGAGGCACCTCCATAAAATAACCATAAGTGAGACTTAAAACAAATCGAAGACCTGTTCTCAAATCAATCCTAACTCGGCCTAATTAGAGCCTTGCTCCCAAATCGGCCCAAATTAGGGCCTTTATCCAAAATCGAGCCTGACTCAACCCAATTGGTGTCCTGATCCCAAATCAAGAATGACTCGACCAAAATTAAATATCACCTCTCAAATTAAGCCTGAGTCAACCCAAATTAGAGTCTTGCTCCGAAATCGAGCCTCACTCGATGCAATTGGAGCCCTGCTTCCAAATCAAGCCTAACTCAATCCAAAATGGACTTCTACTCTTAAATCGAGCTTAATTCGACCCAATTGGAATGTTACTCCCAAATCAAGCATGAATTGACCAAAACATGACCTTTACTCCCAAATCAAGCTTGCTCCCAAATAAAGTGTGACTTGATCTAAAGTGAAGCCTTGATCTCAAATTGAACCTCACTCGACCTAAGTGGAAACTTGCTCCGAAATCTAGTCTAACTCGATCCAAATTAGTGCCCTACTCCCAAATCAAGAATGATTAGACCCAAGTGGAGCCCTTCTCCCAAATCAAGCCTAACTTGACCCTAGTGGAGCCCCGCTCCCTAATCAAGCCTGGCTTGATCCAAATTGGAGGCCTACTACTAAGTTGAGCCTAACTTGACTTAAATTAGAGCTCTACTCCAAAATCAAGTCTAGCTCTATCAAAATTGGAGTTTAACTCCCAAATCAAGCTTGACTTGAACGAAAGTCCAACTCCCAAATCGAGCCTAACACAATACAATTGGAGCTCTACTCCCAAATTGATCCAAACATGACGCAATTAAAGCCCTGCTCCCAAATTGAGCTTGTCTTGACACAAATTGAAGCCCTTCTCATAATCGAGCATGACTTGACTCAAGGTGAAGCCTTTTTTTTCAAAATCGAGTCTGACTCAACCCAATTGAAGTCCTACTCTCATATTGAGCCTGACTCAATCAAAATTAAAGATTTCAAAAAATAATTAGAAGAAAATAATACCTTAAATATCCAAAAAAATAAAATAAAATAAAATAAAAATATCAAAATCTATAACAAGCATGATAAGTCTCTACAGTATCATTGCTGGATTATTCATATCATTTTTAAGAATTTTAAATGATATCAATATATGCCTTAAGGGCATGGAAGCAAGTCTTAAAAGTAAAATGAAATAAGATAAAGATGAAGACGAAGATGGTCTCACCAAAAAAGAAGAGAATTTCATTTGGTTGTTCTAATATCTTCCCTTTCATCTTTAGTTTTCTTCTAATATTAACTCTTTCAATTTATCCATAAAAATATTGCTTCAAACTTGGTACTAGAAATATAGAAGAAGCTCACATACTTTGATTCGGCCTGTCAGAGGCTGCCCGGTTGTCTAGCCAACATAATGTACCGGCTGAATTATTAAATAAAAAAATGTGAGAAGATAAATACTGGACAAACATAACAATGAAGGAATTAATATTGGTACAAATTTGTAATGATGCAGGTATTATTTACACCATTGATTACAACAGTCTCCTCCCCACTTCAACAGTTCAGTCTACCAAGATAGTAATGAAATATGGCTGGACAGAACTGTCCATCTGATTCATATGAACATCTATGTTTTGATTTCAGAGAAGTAAAGATACACATACGATTCATCTCACTGGAAAGATCTTTGTACAGAACAATTCAGTAAGCAACTAAAGATGGAGCTTTTGCCTAAATTCAGCACAATTAGCTTTTACCAACACTCTGCAACAAAAATGCAGCAATGGTGCTACTGCTGGCAAAATCCAACATGGCTTGTTGCAGGATGAGATGTTACTTTGAATCCCAAGAAGAACAATAGAGACCCAGGCAAACTGCCACACCAGGCCTGAACACCAGGCCTGAACATATGAGGTCTTGCGGCTGAAGCCTAACTCCGGCATGCTTTTAAATCATATTTCTGAAAGCAGAATTATATGAAACCTGCAGCATGGACATGGTCACATTTAGCCTCAGGTGCCTAACAGAAGGCCAAGCATGTCTTCTATAACAAGTCAAACAACAAGCAAGGCGTGTGCTGCACTAAGAAGCATTTTATCCTTCCATGATCCTTCATTTCACCATTTTATTTCTCAAATAGATGGCAATGTTATTAAAAACAGAAGAAAACCTTAAGGTAAAATAGGGGATAAGAGGGGATATCCCCTCTTATTCCCAAAAGCTATAACTATAAGGGATAGCTGGGAATAAAGTTAACCAAAGGGATAATCCATGGTTAACCATGGTTAACCATGGAATATCCCCTCAATTTATTCCCTAAAGAATGCAGGAATAGCTGGTTATCCCTTCAAATAAGAGTAAAAAAAAGTTATCCCATGGATTTACCTTTTTGCATTTGATATGATCAATGGGATAGTCAAGGGATATCCCTAGGAATAACCAGGGGATAAACTCTATCCCGTACACTTATCCAGGGATAATATTTTTTCTATCAAACACTGCCTAAAAGTTACATGGCTTTACCTACTAATTCTTGATGAAAGATGTCTAACTTCTTCCAATAATGTCCAAAGGATGACCAGAGCCTTGACATGCTGAAAGTGATCTACTCACAAATGGGTGCTTCAACAGCTGAGCAGCGGAGGGCCGATCATCTGGAATTTTCTGTACGCATTGGTAGATGAAATCACGAGCCTCTTTTGATAGGGAGTCAGGAATACATGGTGTTTCACCACGGCCTATTCTGAAGAAAGCTTGTGTCTGCAGATAAGATGGGACTAAGAATTGCTTGAACTAAAGTTGTCTTATATCCCAAAGTAGCTGTTACATTCTCTCAAGTAATATCAAAGATGAAACATGAAAGCCATAGGAAATTTGAAGTAAGCATGGGCGCAAATTTGTCAATTATCTGAAAATTAAAGTATTTTCTATTGAAGGCCTTCAGTTAACCCCATAAGCATGGCAAATGTGTCAAATCACCTATGCATTTATAATTTACACTTTTATCACATTAATTAAGCAGTACAGGCAGATTAAAAGAAAACCAGCCAAGATCTCTCATCAAATCAAAAAAGTGAAAATCTCTGATCTGAAACAAGAGATGGGATTTTGGTATTTTGGTTTATACTTGTACCTAACAATAACTTAGGTTAATTTGATTGTCATTTTCTTGCCCTGAAATATTTAAGGATTTAGAAAACAAAAACAGCAACAGGAATAGCAGTAGCTACAACAAAGCCTTAATCATAAACTAATTGAGGTCAGTTATATAAATCTTTCTCTGTTTAACTCAATTTTGAGTCATATTTTCTATAAAATATAAAGATTTTAAAATTTTCTTTATCATTTTCTTTGATGTAATTTTTGGTTTATCTTTACTTTTTTTCTTCTACATATATCAAATCACCCCTTCGTACAAGTGTATCTCTAGGTCTACGTTGCACATATCCAAACTATCTAAATCGTCCTTGCATCAATTTATTCTCAACTGATACTATCTTTACCTTTTTATGAATGATTTCAATTTTTATTCTTTTTCTTGTTTTACCATATATCAATTTCAATATTCTCATTTCAGCTACATTCATCTAGTGTACATGTAATTTTCTAATAGCCCTTACATGCTTCCAAGCATCATACAAACAATAACCCAAGAACCCAAATTTATAGACTAAGAAAAACCCAAATATGATAGAAAATAGATCCGTATATCAACACTAATAAGGACTTCTTAGCAATTAAGCAAAATAGTCCTAATCGAATAAGGACTTGGATTAGGACTCAAGCTTGGTTTAGTTTCCAATAGGATGAAATAATAAAGAAAGACTTGATATCATTGCATCTTATAGAAAGCATAGTTTTAAACCAAACGAAATGAAGAAAAGGAATTATGTAGCCTACCCTAACTAGTTTGAGTTTAAGACTTTATTACTGTTATTAGCAATGTTCTACAATATATTTTATGAGATCTTATAAATATTTAAAATTTGAAATTTAAACCCAACCTCAAAAATCTAAAATTTGACCAATATCTAAGAAATGAACTTTTTTATTCTAAAGGAATTTAAATGTTGATTTAATTTTTTGAAATCATATGGAGTGTAGTCTCTTATTCACATGAAAAATCTTAAAGTATGTTTATCTATTTCTGTTTTACTTTATTTGTTGAGTCATAGACTCAACCTACAAAACTTTTTAACCAACCCATCTTGATAACAACCTACTTGACCACCGACTAGAAATAGACCAACTTGATTATGCAATCTAATAGGGTTCACACCCAAATGGGAGCAGGATATTGTGTAAAGAGGAAGAAGAGGATAGGCTTTTGAGAGAGTGAATACAAGGAGCTTGGACTGGACTATTGGATTTCATTGGTTTTATTCATATTATAAGCAACTTCCTCATTGCCTTTGAATTTAAGATTTGTTTGGTTTTTGTAAGTCTCATAGTCATAAAGGAAAAGTGCTTCTAGGATATAACATGATCGATGTATACCTTAGTGAATGAAAAAGGAACTTTAGATAACAAGAAGAAGGCCGACAATATTGCATGGGCTTGAGTATATCTGAAATGAGAATGCTAAGATAGATCATAGATCTATGGGGGGAGTAGAAAGGAAAAAGATTGAGAAGTGGTTATATTAAAAGAATTATTGGTGCTACACAAATGAAGGATAAAGTAATGAAAAATTTGCTATGAAAATAAAAACATGTACAGGACCTAAGGAGCTTACCATAAAAAGTACTTTAATTTATATTGAAGAATGTGAAGGAAGGGATGGTGTAAGATAACATGGGTCAAAGTTATGAGAAAATATATGGAAAAACTTGAAATAACACAAAAGATGAATCTAAACAAGAATTATTCACAAATAAGGATCTATAAAGACAACACCTAATAGATGGGTTAAGTTTTAATGCCATTGTCATGGTTAAGATTTTAGTCATTTTTAACCTCATGTTATCTGTTGTTTTGATTTACCAAACTACATTTTTTTCAAATTCTTGGATTTTCTTGCTATGTGACTCCACACATCTTAAATTAAAGTTTCCTGATTACTTTTGCAGTCTATTTGCCCATCTCAAGCTTGTGCTTTTGAGATTACAAACAATGAGGTTTTTTCAAGATCTATGGTCCCCATTGTAAGGATCTTTCTCCAACACCATGAATTTCAGTTCTCAAGTGTTTTCCAAACTAGCTGTCATTTTGAAACATTTAAAAAGCATGCTTTTCAAAACTTATTCCCCTTTGTGTTAAACTTCAGCATAATTTCAACAATTGAGGGTTTGTTATGAAATTTCAGGCTTTACCTTCTCTTTAGTTCCAAAGATGTTATGAATTTCAAAATCTAAGGTTAGTTGTAAAAACTTCTAACTTGTTCATCATTGAAATTTGGTAGCGTTAGATAGAGTTTATGCTTTTGTTTCGCTCTCAGAGTGTGAATCTGAAGGAGATGAGATCATTTTAAATATGCCTATCCCCTCCTCTTTTGTTCATTTTTTAAAACATCTGACCTAATTTAACAATGTCGGCAAGAGCCTTGGCCTTGCCGTGCTTATCCTAAGTCTACATAGTGTAGCTTATGTCCTATCTTAATTATTTTCTTGCTGCTTTACTGCCTTGACACCTTTCATAGGTTTTATATTTGCTGAACATTTTGTTAAGCTTCACATATGTATTTTGAAGAATTTACGCATTAATGCTATTTCACAGTTCAATGCCAATTATGTATGTCATTACTAGGATGCATTTATCAGATGCAGAGAAAACTTGAGAATCTTATAACACTCATAAACAATTTATCAGCTCCATTTATTAGGTGTTACTTTGATCAAGAAAGATTATATCAAAACAACTGCATTTATTAGGTGTTACTGATAAATTGTATCAAAACAATTTATAAGTTTCATTGTATGGCTTTCTCATCTGCATTAATGCTGAAAGTGAGCTGTTCAAATTTGAATTTCCCATATAGAGATGAATCTGCCAGTGTCATTTGAAATCAATTACATGTAAGCTCATTGCAACTGCTAATTGGATCTATTTTATGTTCCACAAAAATAGCTTCCAATTACCATGCTTTTCTCACTCATCTTCTTTGTTTTCTTTTTCTTTTCTTAAATGTAAGTTAGGTATATCCCATGGTCTTCGCCTAAAAAATCAGGCATCTGGATATGGTTGCACATGTAACCTCCTCTTTCTAACTTTAGTTTCATGCTTGTGGTGTAATGATTCTATTGATTTTACATGACTATAGTCAAACCTTAGCCAGTCTTTCCCAGAAGTCATTTCAATCTCTTTACTCATTATTATTATTTCTTCTTTTTAATTGTGTTCATAAGTTTCACAAAAAATTCAGTTATCACCATAGCAGAAAAACTAAGACCTGCAAAACTAAAAGATAGACAGTAGTTTACTGGATAAATTACACACCCATTCCAAATCAGGATAAGGAAGTTGACGTGTTAACATCTCCAAAACAGTGCATCCAAGGCTCCATATATCTGCAGAAGGCCCATACGGCCTTGCCTTAGCAACCTGAAATGAGAACTTCCAATCAAAATGCATTCCTCTGATTGTGCAGAAATAAATTCACCATCTCATTTGTGAAGATCTGGATATGGTACCACTCTAAAGCAGATTTTCAAAAAAAGGAAAAAAAAAAAACAAAAGTACAGGATTCGTGGTGTGTGAATGTACACATGCATCAAATAACTTGTGACAAAAGGCGTTGGCAAGTTATCATATAAGTAACAATTTATTTTCTTTTTTCCCCTTTTTTTGTGAACAAAGTTTTGTTGTAAAAGAATATCTGCTATTTATTAAAGTGTTGGCATAATACTTGCACTTATAGACTATGAAATTTTAATCACCAAAGCTTTGACTCTTAAAGATGTAAAACTGTAGATGACAAATGGAACTATAAACTGGATCTCACGGTTGCTCCACCAACTTGGAATAATGCAAGCGCCCCAATGTAACACCTATAGAATTAACCACCTCTTACATGACATTTGGATAGCATGCAAAGATTTTTCAACAGATATGGAAAGCAATGATAACTGATAAAAGGGGTACATTAGCCAACAAGGTTTGTCATACCAACCCATACTAATCTATATCAGCCATAAAGTACCATATCGGTAAGGTAACAGTATGGTACTGAAGTTTGATTCAATATGAACCAAAGCATTCTGAACCTAGAGGAACTGTCTTGTACTGCCTGACACTACCCTATACCAACTGGTTTTAAGCTCATATTAGAATCATGACATGGGATGCATACTGCACTATACCATACCGAACTGATTATATATAGGTACGATTTTTTGTACCGATTTTGCAGTAATAGTTTTCTCCATGCCTATGAAGTCTTTTAGTTTAACTTGTAGCATTGTTATTGATGCCAAACAACATTCTACCCTACATCAACAAATTAACTAAATCACATAGGACATACCAGTACAAGCTGGGAAATGCTTCTGAACATAGTAATTGATTCTGAAGAGAAATACATGGTTAAGTATATGCTCAAATAAGAATAGCACATTCACTCACTAGAAAAGCTATTGAACCACATTTTCTGCACATTTGACTTATTTAGCATGTAGAAGTATCCCACTAAGTCATTTTAATACAAACAAAGCAAGATCATGCTAGATTTTGAGCATTGCAAAAACCAGAACTTTGCATGCATGGTTTCAGTCAAAACTGATAAAACCAACTTTGTCCAAAAAGGTAGCCTGACTCGTAATAAACTAGAGGATTAGTATCATTTTCAGTTGATTTCTTCAAGATTGAAGAGGAATATATATATAAAACATTCAAACAACTGTCTTAACATTGAACTTCAATTTGAAGTTTTTGAGAAAATTATAACCTATGAAGCAGTTAGTTCCAAAAGAGAGAGAGAGAGAGAAGGGAAAAAAAAAAACAAGAGCAGGCCAATGCACAAGTCACTTGTCCTACTTATACCAAAGTCATAATCCATAATTCTGCACCATCAAAGATCTTTTCCACTAAAATTGAAACACAAAAGGTTCCTACAACTATTGAAAAAGAAATCAAAGAAAAGACAATCAGGTTAAAAAATTAAATAGAGAAAGACAACAACAGTAATATAGTTGAAGAAGTAAATGAACCAAGTCTAAGCTATTGCAAGGAGAAAGAGCTTATCATTGAGATTGCTAAAGAAAAACTTACGAAAGAATCTACTAAAACTACAACCTTAATGGATGAAGTTATAAAGAAAAAGAAAAAGATGATATGATGGTAGATGAATTAACCAAAGGAGACATCATTATTTCCAAGAATGGTTAATCTAATGAAGAAGAAAAGATCGAAGCCTATAAAGTTTATCTAATTTGTTGCATAGATAAATTTGAAGACTACTATATCTTATGCTAGGTTGATTCATTGGGAGCTGAATCTTTCAAAAATGGAGGGAATTGATGCAGCTAGAGATCCCCATATCTTCAAATGGTTTAAATCAAAGATAATGATCCAGAGAAAGAAAGCTCATCAAGGAAACTCTTGTGACGGAGGACCAATGAAGCATACGAAGAAAGCCTGGCTATGCCGTAAGAAATATATGAACAAACTTAAAAAACAATCCTATAAGATTCATGTTAACCTACAATGGTGGAATGGAACATGCTCTAAAAGACCACCAAATTGATGCACTCACTCACAGAAGAATGAAGGTGGCACTTAGTCTAAGCTTAAATTTGTCAGGAGATGAATTCAAGCTGGAGGGAGTTGTGCAACCTAGAAAGTAAGAATAAGAAGAATTTTGGTTAAGATAGGAAACTTCAATAAGTGCCTTTTAGGAGTCGTTTTTTTATTAGAAGTCTTATATTTTATTAACATTGAGTAAGTCTATGATTAGTGGTCTTTTATTTTTGAAACTGTTCTAATTCTAGTCTAATTTCTTGTAAGCCAATTTTGCTTCATAAATAGGCCTTGAAGTACCCCTTTGAAGCAATGGATTGAGTAATAAAATTTGAGAGTTTTCTCTTTTTTGGGGCTTGGAGTGATTCCTTACTTGGTAGTGCGAGGCTACAAATTTCTCCAGAGTGATCAAAGATATTTAATTGAAAACCCTCAAGAAACTAGTATAAGACTAGTACTTAACCCTTTTGGCATTTTGCCTACATCAGATTTGGTATCTGAGCAGCTTGCATGTATTAGATTACTTGATGTAACTATTGATCTCCACATCTTTGAATGGTTTAAATCAAAGATGATCCATAGAAAGAAAGCTCATCAAGGAAACTCTTGTAATGGACGACCAATAAAGCATAGGAAGAAAGCCTAATTACATTGCAATTCACAAGCTATACCTAAACAAATTAAAGGTTGATCCCATAAGATTCATGTTAAGCTACAGTGGTGATATAGAACATGCTCTGCAAGATCAATAGATTAATGCACTCATTTACAAAAGAATGAAGGTGATATTTAGTTTGAGCTTAAATTTGTTAAAAGACGAATTCTTTAAGCCAAAGAGAGTTAATGCAGCCCAAAAAAATAAGAACAAGTAGAATTTTAGTTAAGAGAGAACTTGAATAAGTGCCTCTTTAGGAGTCATTTTTGTTAATAGCAATCTTATTTTGTTAATATTAACTAAGTTTATAAATAACGGTCTCTTATTTTTGGAAATATTTGATTCTTGTCTGATTTCTTTTAAACTAATTTTGCTCTATAAATAAGCCCCTAATGTACCCTATTGAATCAATGATTTGAGTAATAAAATTTGAGTGTTTTATTTTTCTAGCTTCAAATGATTCCTTACTTAAGTGGTGTAAGGCCAAAAAATTTTCAGAATGATCAAAGATGTTTAATCAAAGACCCTTAAAAAGCTCGTGCAAGACCCGTAGATACCCTCTTTGGCAACCTTCCTGCATTAGAATTAGTATCATAGCGGCTTGCGTGCATCAAATATACATATGCTTCTCTCTTGATATGAACCTCGCCGATAAGGCGACGAAACCCGATATCAAATATAGAATCGAACCTCAGAATCTTCAAGCACAAGTTTGTTGGAACACTTGAAGAGCCTTGAAGAGTTGGAACCCTTGAAGAGCATCAAAGGATCCCTATCAAACCTGAGTCATCTAGAACAATCCATCGAGGTCCAAGAGTCCAATATCATGAGCACACCCCTGAGTACAATTCAAGGAGACTTGACCCTGATTTTATGGAAGAAGCCCGTCGAGTCCATCGGCCTGACTTCACTCCTGATCATATCCCTAGGCGACCTCACCAGGATTCCTTAGATCAAGATGAAAGAGCCTTGAGGAACATTCGATTAGAGGCTCCTATCTTTGATGGAAGCCTAGACCCTAAGGCTTATATTGACTGGGAGGGAGAAATGGATCAATATTTTGAATGGTACGAGATGACCGAGGAGAGAAAGTATAAGTTTGCCAAACTGAGGTTAGTCCGCAAGGATAGGTTATACTGAGAGAATATCGGGCGAATGCTTAGGCAAAGAGGAGACATGCCCATAACCACTTAGAGAGCCATAAAGTCAAGCTTAGGGAAAAGTATCTCCCTATGTCCTATCACCAAAGACTATTAGATCAGTGGCAAAGATTATACCAGGGCAATAAGACTGTCTGAATATATTCCAAGTTTGATGAGTTTGCGATGAGGTGTAAAATTGATGAATCAGAAGCTGTAACATTGTCTAGGTTTAAAGCCAGTTTGCGTAAAAAAATTCAAAGAAATTATTTCTAAGAGAAATCACTAACCTAAACCAAGCCTATCAGATAGCCAAAGATTGTGAAAGGTTTCAAAGGGGACCGATAGTCAGATGATCCGAACTAAGTAAGGTTAACTAGGGTTCAACCAGATGCGACCACATCGCCCCACTCCTACTATCCCATCCGGTCAAATAAGTGACAAGGGTAAGGCCCCTGTAGTTCAAAAGAGTAGCACCCCGAATGTCCAATATTTTAGATGTAACAAGAAGGGACACTACGCCAACCAATGCCCTGCCCATTCTCTACACATAGGAGAACTAGTTGAAGAGGACCCTGAAGACACTAAAGAGTTTGAAGAAGAGGTATATGAGGCTAAATCCAATCTGATCAATGAGTATGATGATGAGAAAGAAGAGGTTGATTATGATGAGACTTTGGGTGTTGTTAGAATTTTGACCCAAACAAAGAAAAAGGAGGATTGGAGAAGAACTAATATACTCCAAACATTTGTCAAGATAGGGAAGAAGGTTTATAAAATCATTATAGACAATGGGAGTTGTGTGAATGCTATTTCCACTAAAGCCATTAAGAATTTAGGCTTGACCCCTATTCCCAATCCCAATCCATACAAAGTTTCTTGGATAGATTCAACATCCATTCCCATTAAATCCAAATGTCAAGTTCCCATTCAAATCCAATCCTATCATAAACAAGTTTGGTGCCATGTACTATCCATGGGGGTACGTAGCATCATTTTGGGTAGACCTTGGCTGTATGACCACGATGCAACTTTATATGGTCAATCCAATTCTTGTACTTTCAACCATCTTGAGAAAAAGCTTGTCATTAACTCGACCCAACCTAAAGACAATATCAAGAAAGGATCAAGTGATTTGAAAGAAAAGAAACAAGATCTGAATTTGATCAGTGTCAAAGAAATGAAGAAAGAAATCAATAAAGGATCGCCTATGTGGATTTTAGCACTTAGAGAAAGTCGAAAAGAAGATCCTAAGGAACCACCTCAGGAAGTCACAAAGATCTTAGAAGACTTCAAGAATGTATTCCCAGAAGACCTACCCGATCACCTGCCCCCGCTTAGGGATATTCAGCATACAATTGATCTAGTAGTCCCAAGAGCCACCTTGCCTAACCTACCTCACTATAGGATGAATCCTATTGAGCATGCTGAGCTACAAAGACAAGTTGGAGATCTCCTCTAGAAAGGGTTTATTAGGGAGAGTTAAAGTCCTTGTGCAGTACCTGCCCTACTGATTCCTAAGAAGGATAGCACTTGGAGAATGTGCATCGATAGTCATGCCATCAACAAAATCATGATCAAGTATCGATTTCCTATCCTTCGCCTTAATGATATGCTTGATATGATGACCGGAGCCACTATTTTTTCCAAGATTGATCTTAAGAGTGGTTATCACCAGGTTAGGATCAAACTTGGAGATGAGTAAAAAACTGCATTCAAAACTAAGGATGGTCTTTATGAATGGTTGGTTATGCCCTTTGGTCTATCAAATGCCCCTAGTACATTTATGAGAATCATGACTCAAGTTTTGAACCTTTCATGGAAAAATTTGTTGTGGTATATTTTGATGACATCCTCATCTATAGTAAGACTAGGGAAAACCATTTAGATCACCTTAGACAAGTTTGTTACGCCCTTAGAAAGAAAAATCTATATGCCAATCTGAAGAAGTGTGAATTCATGACTAATAGAGTGAACCTTTCTAGGGTTCATTGTTACTACTGATGGTGTTTCTGCTGACCCGAGAAAATTAAGTCCATGTCGAGTGGCCCGAACCCAAGAATGTACATGACGTCCGTAGCTTCCACGGTCTTGCCACCTTCTATAGGAGATTCATCCAAGGGTTTAGCACCATTGTTGCTCCAATCACGGATTGTCTTAAGAAAGGAAATTTTGAATGGACCAAACAAGCCAATAAAGCCTTCCTTGAGATTAAAGGAAGAATGACACAAGCACCAATCTTAAGGTTACCTGACTTCTCTAAAGTTTTTGAGGTTGCTTGTGATGCCTCTGGGATTGGAATTGGTGGAGTTTTAAGTCAAGAGAACCATCCGGTAGTTTTTTTTAGCGAGAAACTAAATGGAGCAAAGTTGAGATATTCCACCTATGACAAGGAGTTATATGCGGTAGTTCAGGCTTTGAAATATTGGAGACATTACTTGTTACTGCAGGAGTTTGTTCTATTTCTGATCATGAAGCCCTCCGATTCCTTAGCTCCCAAAAGAAGTTAAACCCTAGGCATGAAAAATGGGTAGAGTACATCCAAGCTTACACCTTTGTTCTAAAACACCGTGCTGGTTCTGACAATAAGGTTGCCGATGCTTTAAGTCGACGTTCTATGCTCTTGACGTCCGTAAGTACTGAAGTCACAGGATTTGATAAGTTGAAGGAAGAGTATAAAAGTTGCCCTGACTTTAGTGAGATTTTTGAATCTGTCAGTCTAAGGCCTTCTAGAGAATACAAAGACTTTACTCTTCATGATGGGTTCCTTTTTAAAGGAGATAAGTTGTGTATTCCCCGAACCTCAATTAGGAAATTCTTGATTTGGGAAATCCATGCCGGAGGTTTAGCGGGCCATTTCGGAAGGAATAAAACTATTCTAGCTTTGGAGGAACAATTCTTTTGGCCCAGCTTAAAACGAAATGTTGCCCAAGTCGTAGCCCAGTGTAGGACATGTGTTGTTGCTAAAATGCAAAACAAAACACTGGACTATACACCCCTTTACCATCCTTGATCGACCTTGGCAAGACATCAGTATGGACTTTGTGTTGGACTACCAAAGACCTTAAGGAGACACGATTCCATCTTTGTGGTAGTTGATAGATTTTCTAAAATGGCACATTTTCTGCCTTATTCCCAGACCTTCGATGCATCAAAAGTGGCCAAGTTATTTCTAGATGAAGTGGTTAGATTACACGGGTTACCTAAAACCATCGTGTCTGATAGGGATGTTAAGTTCACCAGTTACTTTTGGAAAACCCTATGGCACCTGCTAGGAACCAAGTTAAACTTTTCACCACTTATCACCCCCAAACTGATGGTCAAACAGAAGTTGTAAATAGAAGTCTTGGAAATATGTTGAGATGTTTAGTGGGAAAACATACTGGAAATTGGGACCTTTTACTGCCACGTATAGAGTTTGCCTATAATAGTTCAGTTAACAGATCCACTGGAAAAAGTCCTTTTGAGATTATTCATGGGTACAAACCAAGAAAGCCAATAGACCTCATTCCATTGCCCATGCATGTACGAACATCAGAGTCTGCTGAGTCATATGCACAACACATTAGGGATTTACACAAAGAAATTAGCAAGAAAATCCATATAAGCAATGAGAGTTACAAGCATATGGCTAATTCCCATAGAAGAGCAAAAGAATTTCATGTAGGAGACTTTGTCATGATAAGGCTCAGACCTGAACAGTTTCCAAAGGGAACTATGAAGAAACTACACGCCCGTGGTGCAGGTCCTTTCAAAATAATAAAAAGAATTGGACCTAATGCTTATATACTGGACCTACCTTCTGACTTTGGTATTAGTTCCACCTTTAATATTTCAGATCTGGTAGAATACAAGGAACCAACAATGAATCCCAGTGAGTTTTTAGGACCTGATCCATCCTTTGAGAGTGAACCAATCCCAGAGTGTCCACCAGCCACAAAGCGAGAAAGAATTGAGCGATATTAGATGACAAGATTGTCACTACCTGAAATAAAGACTATCAACGCTACTTGGTCCATTGGCAAGGTAGACCTGATTCTGAAGACTCATGGATCACTCAAGAAGAACTGCAAAGGATCGATCCAGATCTGCTTGAATATTACCAAAGCCAAATGATCCATACTCGTCAGGGCCGAGTTTTTTCACCCGGGAGGAATTGATGGGGACATCAGCAAGAAGAAAAGGTTGCAGACTGACACTCTTTGGTTTTGTAGTTAATCACTTTCCACGAGTTTACTTACTCGAGCCAAGAGTTCAATTTTTCAAGTGGCAACTCATGCTGCAAAATTTCAACTTCGAAAGTATCAACGCCACCAAGTTTCAAAGTATCGACACTTCCTGCCTTGAGTCAACACTGCTATCAAGACATCAAGTCTTCTCTTTGGGAAGTCAAATCTTGGAGGACACATGGAGGTATCTGGTGATGACACATGGCAAACCAAGGAGATGCCACATGGAAGCTTGTGCAACTGAATTTGTTAGGGATTGTAATTAGTTAGCTATATCATAACTAATCCTTGAATTAGTTATGCTCTTTTGTAATTAGTTATGATCTTTTTGGCTAAAATTTCTGAAAGTCTTTTGGCTTATAAATAGGGCCAAGCTTCCCCTCTTGTAGAGAAGGAAGTTTGAGAAATAAAATCAAGTTTATTTGATTTTTTGCAAAGTGCCTTGTTCATCTTTGAGTATGAAGAGGGTGAGATGCCCTTGGTTTCAGTTGAGCTATTGTTTCCCTAGTCTTAGATCTAGGTCACTCCTTGAGGGAGAGGGTGAGAGGCCCAATTTGCTACTCTAATCCATTCTACCAAGGTTCCATAAGAGTTTCAGGAAGAAGGACAAGTGCTACCCAAGTCTCAGCAATTTTTTTCAAATCCTTCCTTTCCTTGTTTGAATTTTTTATTTCCTTCAATTCCTTTGCCTCCACGGTCTTACTTCTGATCACTTGCAAGTTCTCTTAAGGATGTTGGAGTTGAGGATGATGGTTCCACGTCAAGGATCAAGTGCCAAGGTGAGTTCTTAAGTAAGGAGTGTAGATCTTGTCAACCAACCCTTAGTTCTTTGAGTGTTGAGTGCATCCCTTCCACTTTAAGCTCTTACTTCATTGTTGGAAAGAAAAACCCTCTTGGTCCTTTGGATCTGAGGCCTTTAAAGGTGGCTTACTTAGTTTGAAGGTTTCATACCTTTAGATCCTATTTTGTTTTTATTTCTTCATCCCTTCCATGCATGAATTCAGCCATAGCTTGGGTTCAAATGCTCATTAAAGATGGTTAATCACTTAGAATACATCATCATCCCCTCATTCCATCATTTTTTTCTTTCCGTCCCCTATCAAGAACGAACTTTGGTTCATATCAAACAAAACTTAAATATGTTATCGGCACCTTATCGATATGGTATAGCATGACTGGTATGGGTCGATACAACAAATCTTGTCTTAAGATTTTTAATCAGTAGGACAACATATCAATTGTGACGAGCTTAGATCATCAGGGATCAAATCAACGGGAAGAAAGGATCATTAATGATAAAAGATCACCATGTGATCCCATATGGATCACCAAATAGCCCCTAAAGGATGAAGAAATAGATGGGCATGGTTGTTTAACTCTCAAACTAAATGTTGCATACAAACTTCAATATAAAGTTCTAAATCCCGTGGGATAAGGACGTCTCAGTTTCTTCATAAAATAGAATGCCCTTGATGGAGCATAATGGTAACAGCCTCTTAAGATTTCCAAAAGGCATCTTAAGGCTAATTCTCATGCCCAAGCACCAATTTGGCACTCAACCGATGAGGATATTAATTGAAAGATAGAATAGTTATCATCAATTTTTATTGAGTCCTTATTTTATTTTTATTTAAGTTAAAAGTGTTGGATCAGTTTTATTAAAGTTTTTTTAAGGATGTTTTGGTAATTTTAAGATTTTCTGGAAATTAGCCATTGAAGTGGTAGTCAAAGTCTCCTTATGTTATTTTTATTAAAGTTTAGGATTTATTAGTTGTCTAAGCATAGTTATAGTCAAATCCTAGACAAATTAGTAGTTCCTTTAGGAGTCCTATTTCTATTTGGTTTAGAGTCCTATTTCTATTCAATTTAGGAATGTTTTCTCTATATACATGGATGTAAACTCTCTCCATAATGAATAATAACCTTTGAGAAACTTTTTCAGTAATTTTTCTTTAAGATCGTGTGATGCAATCAAACGTTAAATGTGATGCCAAGGAACCCTACGTGTGATACCTAGAACCTTTTTCTTTATTCTTTTACTTATTCAACTCAAGTTCTTAAAGTTCCAAATTTTTCAATACCATTACCCATCACAAAGCTTAGTTTTCCATATACTTTTCCATCCTTATTAATCTTAATAATTCAGCCTCCTAAAGCAAGTTCCCTTAGCTGTCCTACGCCTGTTGGTATTAGAGCAGGTTTTGTATCATCACTACACAATCCTAAAGGCCATTTAGAAGAAGACTGATTGATAGTGAATGGAATGAGATGTTCTTTTTGAATCATGGAGGATATTCGGGGGCTTAATATTAATTTGATCGCCGTTAAAATCAAAATTCTTCAAACCAAGAGCATGGTGAGAATTGTAAAACCTAACAAATCCAATAGGTAAATTAGATTGCAAATCCTCCTCAAATATCCGAAATAGGGCTGCTCAAGCTCATCAAGTGCCTTCATAACCAATGGTTGATTGGCAAAGAGAGGTTTTAGGGAGAGCACTATGAACCACATAACACTGCTCGAAATATTACAAAGCCCGGATAGATGTTCCAAATTTTGAAGGAAAGGTAGATCCTACAGCATTCTCAGATTGGCTTGGTTCTATTGAAGAATACTTCAATTGGTATGACATGATGGATGACCGTAGGGTAAGATTTGCGAGGATAAAGCTTGTTGGATTGATAAGAGTATGGTGAACTGGAGTTGAAACAGAAATTTGACAAATGGGACAACCACTAATATCCATTTGGTAAGAGATGAAGCAAAGCTTCGTAAGAAATAAAAGCTGCTGAATTACCATAGCAACTTGTTACTTTATAATAGGGCAACATGCCTGTAGTGGAGTATATGAAGCAATTCGATGAACTAAAAACTCAAAGTCAGTTGTGGAAGATCCTAGACAAACTTTAGCAAGATTTAAATCTGATTTGAGGGCTGATACATGAAGAGAATTGCTCCGACAGATGGTTTAAAGTGTGGAACATTGTTCCCAAGTGGCACTTAACATAGAAAAGTAATTAAGGCATCCAATTGTTGGAAAGAAGGGTCTCAAGCCAGGAAGGCAGCCTTAAAAAGGCTTAGCAATGCAATTCATAGTTCAAAGGCAGATTCTTCACAACCTTTCAATTGATCTAATGGGTCAAAGCCTTCTTCTTCATATGCGAGTAACTATAAAGGCAAGGAAATCATGACTAATAATTTAAGAGGCAAGGACGGTAAGAGCAATATTTGTTTCAAGTATGGCAAGGCTGGTCATATGGCTTATCAATGCCCAAGAAATAGTAACTTACATGTTGATATGGAACAAGAAGAAGATGACCAACACCAAAAAGATGGCACCGAATAGGACACATTTGATTATGGGACTTTTGATAAAATTGCTTTGGGAGATGATGATGAATAGGATGCATCTCGTCTCAGTTGTGAGATGTATCCTAGCAGCACCTAAAGTAAAGAAGGAGGACTACCAACACACCTCTATATTCCAAGCTTGGTCCGCTATGGTGACCAAGACAAGAAGCTTATCATTAATGGAGGAAGTTGCATGAATATGGTATCAACATCCATGTTGAACGCCTTCAACTTCCAACCAAACAAAATCTTTAACCCTACAAGGTAGCTTGGACTGACAACACCTCCATTCCCATAACTCAGACGTTATCTTGTTTCATTTGCCTGTGGTGGTTATAGTGATTCTATTGTATACGATACTATTCCAATGAAAGTCACTCATATTCTTCTTGGTCATTCTTGGGTATAACCAAGATATAATACATGACAGGAGAGAAAACACTTAAACCATTTTGTTTGACAAGAAAACAATTACCTTGAAGCCCATGACTACAAAAGAGATGATGAAATATGAGCCAAAATCAAGAGGTGAAGGAAAGATAAAAGTTGAAAACAAGAAGATACAAGCTGAAAATAAGACAAAGGCATCTACAAATTTTAACCAAAAAGAAGTTTCAAAAAGAAAGCTGCAAATAAAGGTGATATTTGCTATTATTGCATGAGAGGCCTAATTCAGTTGCTGGTTTAGTTTCTGAGGTGCTTACAGGAGTGACAGTTGTTTTCTGACTTTTCAGATGTATCACCCAATGAATTGCCAAACAAGCTTTCTCCATCACAGCATTCAACATGCAATTGATCTAATACCGAGATCCCAATTACCACATCTTCTAGCTTATCGTATGAATCCAAGTGAGCATGTCGAACTTAAAAGGCAAGTAGATGAACTGTTGACCAAAGGATTTATAGGCGAAAGCTTGAACCCATGTGCTATCCCTACGTTGCTTACTCCAAAGAGGATGGTACTTGGTGCATGTGTCTTGATAGCCATGCCATTAACAAGATCACCACCAAGTACTGCTTCTCAATCCCTCGTCTTGATGTGTTGGATATTATGACAAGTTCTGCCATATTATCAAAGATAGATTTAAAGAGAGGTTATCATCAAATATGCATAAGACCTGGAGATGAACATAAAACAGCTTTAAAGAATAAGGATGGCCTTTACTAGTGGTTAGTCATATCGTTTGGGCTTTTCAATGCACCTAGCACCTTTATGCGATTTATGACATAGGTATATTAACCCTTTATTGATCACTTTCTTATTGTTTATTTTGATGATATCTTGATATATAGCAAGACTAAGGAGGAGCACATCTTCCATTTACAACAAATTCCCAAAGTTTATCAAGAGATACTCTACATCAACTTGAAGAAGTGTTCCTTCATGAGTCCAAGAGTTGCCTTTTTGGGTTTTATTATATCTTCTAAAGAAAGTTGACTTGGAAAAAGTGAAAGCTATCCAAGAATGGCCAACTTCAACTACTTTGCAACAAGCTCATAGCTTTCATGGGCTGATCGCCTTTTATAGGTGTTTTATTTAAAATTTCACCACTATAATGGCTCCTATCACTAATTGCATGAAGGCCAATTTTTTGGATTAAGGCAGCAGTAAGACACTTGAAGAGATCAAGAAAGAATAACCAAAGCACATTTTTTGCATCTTCCAAACTTCTCTAAGGTATTTGAAGTAGCTTGCGATGCTCCACATATTGGTATTAGTAAAGTACTTAGTCAAGACGGATACCCGATTACTTATTTTAGTGAAAAACTAAATGAGACAAAGCAAAAGTACTCTACTTTCAACAAAGAATTTTATTTTGTAGTTCAAGCACTTCGCTATTGGCATTACCACTTGATTCCTTAGGAATTTGTTTTATATTCCAACCATGAGGCTATCAACATATCAACTCTCAAAAGAAGTTGAAATATCAACATGGAAAGTGGGTTTCTTTCTTACAAAAGTATTCTTTTGTCATCAAACATCTGATTGAAGTGGAAAAAAATAAGGCAGTCAATGTCTTTAGTAAAGGGGTGCTTGTTCTTAATTCTATGGTTATTCAAGTTGTGGATTTTGAGTTACTTAATAGAGAGTACCCCTCTTGCAAGAATTTAATGTGATGCATGTGATGCAGGATGTACCATGCAAAAGATTAACGTGGAGCAATGATCCAGATTTTAAGGTGCTTTACTTTTCGAAACGAGTAAGAATAAACTAAGGATGAATTTGCAAAGAGTAAAGTAACTACCTGCAGAACACGATTCATTAAGTAATAAAGAAAACAAGATCCTAGGATCGAGAAACACTACTTAGAACATGCTCTTTTTTCAACAAAACAGAACTTATGAGAAGGGATGAGTCTGATTACCAGGCAATGATGGTCTTAGTCCTAAAAGATTGGATCACACAACTCCTGGGATGGGCGCCTGAAAGAAGCTATGCTCCCGCAGATGTTTTGGCTTTTCTGCAAATGGTTTTGAAGGCAAGAAGGACTTCATCTAAGGATCGTAGCATCTTGGTGTCTTGGGGCTGAGATGCTTGGAACAGGTGTTGGAACGGATATTTGTTGGGCCTCACCCTCTCCCTCACGGAGTGTCAATGCTCAGGAGCACAGGAAAATAGAAGAAGACTCTTTTTCAGTAATCATCAATTGTCCTCTAGAAGGAAGGGGTTCTTATAATAAACTCTAACCCTTGAATTACATGGAAAAAAGAAAAATAAGGCACCATATTGTTTTCAAATAAGGAGATAGACGGCATCTTGAAACAAGGAAAAGAGATAGGCAGCATCTTGAAACAAAGGAAAAAGATCAGGGGATGGAGCCTTATTCTGCTTTCCATAAGGGGTGGGCGGCAAGTCACCTTCCATAAGGGACTTATTTGCTTTCTTTTATGCTGAGATGACTTTATGAAAATCCTGAGATGCCCTAATTGAGTAAATGGTGCCTACTTTGACTGGGATTCCATGTGGCCACTGAGGTGGTGCACTGAATGTGGTCCTTCATGGTCTTGGGTGTTCAACTTCTACATTTTGACTCAATAAATCTTGATTTGACTCAAATAAAAATCACTAGACTCATACTGATAAAACTTAATTACAGTACTTAAAGTCAAACCAACATAAACTAAGAAATCCGTAATGACTCTGGACTCAAATGGATTGACTGGAATCAAAAGTCTAACTACATCAATAAGCTCAGTAACCTTTGTCTGATCCTGATGCCCGCACCAGCATGCCAATTTATTGGCTTGGAACATATTGAATATCTAGATTTTATACTAGATGATGGCTATATCTTCAAGAGGTTTCATCTTTGCTTGCTTAACATATCTCTATATGAAGTAGTTTGGGAAACAGGTCATTTTAGAAGAGATAAACCATTGCAATAGTTGAGGATTGATATTATTGGCCAAGTTTGAAGAGAGATGTAGCTAGAATTGTTGCTAGATGTCGGACTTATCAAGTATTGAAAGGAAGGAAGAATAATAACAGGTGTTTATATGCCATTACCTCATGAACCAAGGACTTAAGCATGCATTTTGTCCTTGAATTGCCTAAAACTATTAGGGGTCATGATTCATTTTTTGTTGTGGTAAACTACTATTCCAAGCTAACTCATTTTATCCCTTGCTTGAAGACTTTTGATGCTATCCATATTGCTAAACTTTTTTTAATAAATTGTTTGACTTCATGGGTTGCCCGTAACTATTGTTTCCAATCATGTTGTGAAGTTCATAAGTTACTGTTGGCAAAACCTTGTGAAAGACACCGAACATGAAGCTGAAGTTTTCTTCACCTTTCCATCCACAAACCAATGGGCAATCTAAAGCTATGAATAGGAGTTTGGGTGATTTGCTTCATTGTTGTGTTAGTGATCATATTGGAAATTGGGATAAAGTTCTTCTTATAGCTGAATTGCTTACAACAGCTTTGTGAATAGGACTTGTCCTTCTAAGAAAACCAATTGATTTGTTTCCTTTACCTATTGAAGCACATCTTAGTATTGAAGCAAATGAATTTGTGAAGAATATTCAAGAGATACATGATGATATTTGAAGGAAAATTGCAATCAGCAATGATGGCTACAAAGCATATTTGAAGGAAAATTTGAGGAGAAAGTTTGCAGAATTTCAAGGAGACATGGTTACATTGCGGATCGAACCTGAAAAGTATCCTAAAGGTGCATATAAAAAACTTCATTCAAGGAGTGATGGCCCATCAAAGTCCTCAAGAAAATAAGCTCTAATATCTACATCCTTGGCTTGCTCGATGGCATGGGCATAAGTTATTTCTTCAATATTGAAGATTTTACTATATCATGGGCACGAGTCTGCATTCAATGAAACTATTGTTACCCGTCTTCCACCAGCTCCGCACATGAAAGAAGACATTGAAGACATTATTGATCATCAAGTGATTTCTACTAGAAGTGATGGTTGCCAAACGTTTCTTGTTAAATGGAAGGAGGCGTCAACTCTTTCATTGTATCTAGAACACAGAGCAAGAGTTTCAACAACTCGACCATAATCTAAATGAGAGACTTCATGCATTCAACTCGTCCGGGTCAAATTTTTCCAAGCCAGAGAGAAATGATGGAGCATAGTGGCAATAGCCTTTGAAAGTTTTTAAAAGCTGTCTTAAAGCTAATTCTTATGCCCAAGCACTAATTAGGCACTCAAGCAATGATGAGAATCTTAATTGGGAACTAGAATAGTCATCATCAATTGTTATTAAGTCCTTATTTATATTTATTTAAGTTAAAAGTGCTAAGTCTGTTTTATTTAAGTTTTCTTTAAGAAGGGGTATTTTGGTGATTTTAAGATTTACTGGAAATTAGCCATCCAAGTTGTATTCAAAGTCTTCTTATATTATTTTTATTGAAGTGTAGGGTTATTAATTTTCTAGTCAAAAGTTGTAGTCAAGTCCTAGATATTTTAGTAGCTCCTTTAGGAGTCCTATTTCTATTCGGTTTAGGAATGTTTTCACTATATATAAAGAAGTAAACTCTCTCTATAACAAGCAATAACTTTTGCGAGAATTTTTCAGCAATTTTACTTTAAGATTGTGTAATGCAATCAACCCTTAGGTGTGATGCCAAGGAACTGTAAATGTAATGCTTAGAACCTTTTCTTCTTCTTCTTCTTCAACTCAAGTTCTTAAAGTCTCAATTAGTCCCATAACATTATCCATTATAATGTTTAGTCTTTCACACGCTTTTCCACCCTTTTGCTCATTATTAATCTTAATATTTTAGCCTCCTAAAGCAAGTTCCATTAGCTGTTCTATGCTAGCCCTACTATCCTACCCCATCTCAATGGCCACCTCGGTAGAGCATCCATTTATCCTTGTCTCTCATCTTCAATTTTCCTCTATTTCTTTCTTTCTTCTTCTTTTTTTTTTTTTTTCCTTTTCTTCTTCTTCATTTCCTTTCTTCTTTCTTTTTTGGTCTTCTTTCTTCTATTTTCTCTACATGATGAGCTTTCAGTGTCTCATCCCTATTCCAGTCCCATATTCTCATAAGAACAAGATGAGATAGCTAGGAGGCCTCCATCGTGTCAGGACTTAAAACTTTGCTCAAATGACCTCCAGAAACAACAGTTATCACTCCATATATCTTGATTTGTTCAACCATCTTTCCTTCTACCAGTAGGACTCTTTTAAATAGGTGATGTACTGACTCTAATAGCCAGCTAAAACACCTACAAAGTAGCTTAGACTGACTCATTTTACTAACTTAGTAAGGTCTATCTAAGAAATCATAAATAACACCTTTTAACAAAGCAAAGCTAGAAATCTCAGCAAAAGGTAATTTAAGCAAACTCAAGTTTAAATACAAAAGATAAAATATATTAGCTAATGTCATGCCTAATTAACACAATGTAATTATTTTTAAAGGTCGAAATGACCAACACTGGTTATAAGTTATAACAGTATTCCATGGAGCTGCATCTATTATTTAACAAAAGGATATTAAATGAAAGAGAACAGGCTAACCTCTGGAGCCATCCAATATACACTTCCTTTGCTAGACTTCAAACCATTTAACTTGGTTGCCTGAAATGTGCATGTTCAGCAAAAAACAACAGATTAACTAGATGAAAAGTAAAATGAGATGAAGTAGAAAATCAACCTCTTTTGCCAGTCCAAAATCTGCAAGTTTCACAGATCCATTAGCATCAACCAATATATTTGCACATTTGATGTCTCTGGAAGGAAAAGGCAAGATTCAGCCAGAGTAAAATTGAAATCACCTACTTAAAATACTCAGAGAAATAAATCATGTAATTCATACTGTTCAGGAAAGATTGCCACAATGTTCCCGACACAGCAAATAGGCTCAAACAAATTCAGCAAGCTCTGCCAACAAGATGCATGTCTTTTCCAGTAAAAGCACCATACAGAATTAAGCATTGTTTAAAACAGTTGGAATAAAAGCAATTATGTTCATTATCATGCCCAGCTTTTCTATTATCCTAGACAAGTATTTGCATTTGTTTATTTATAGAAATCTATGTTCATGCTTCTTCTGTCTGGTGACATGCTCATTAGGGGATAACATTTAAGTGGTTCTATATGGTAGCTTGACTTGACCTAGTAAGAACATGAGATTATACAGCCACCTAGCCACTCAACATTCGCTGTCTAGGTTCATGATATCCAATTCTGAATTGTATCTGGAGACCTTGCATCATCCCTTATTTATCCCCCACTGGACTGAAGCATGGTATACCAACTATCATTCAACATCCCTTCACTCATGTAAGCCTCCACATCAACTAAAATTCAGAAACCAGGCTGCTGCTTAGCACCATAAAATCAACTTATTGATCAATGCCTAGGTAAACATGACTTATTCTTTGCAATTCCGTATCTTTGAATTTTCAGCAAGGAAATAAGGGAAACATTGGAATTAAGGCTCACAAACACCTTGTTCTTGAACATTGCACAGAATCTTTTTTATCTTACATTTCTTCATTTCTGCTAGATCTGAGGGCTTCCTCTTTCTCTTTTTTTTTTTTTTTCTTCTGTAGGCTTGGAGGGTTGAGAGGCAAAAATTTTGGGTACATGTGCCACCGAAAATGTTCAATCCTGACCCACTCCAATTCAAACTGAGTCAGTATGTGTTCTTTTTCACTCAAGGAAAAGAGAGAACAAGAGCAGGAGGATTTTCAAATGAGAAATACAGAGGAAAAAAGCATTGCTTGGGCATGGAATAATAGAGATGGAAGCACCAGAAGCAGAATTTTTTGAAAAATGCTACGATTTCATTTTAGATCAGGATCTGGGAGATCTATAAGAAGGATGCAAGAGAGAGATCCTTGGTATTTTGTGCAGTGACCAGGAGACATGGACAAAAATTCCCTGCCTCAACTTTCACACTAAGACTGGTTGAGGGGTCCAGAATCACCAAGATGACCCCTGAATGCTTCAAAGCCTAGTAATACAAGGTGATGTAGTGGTGCTATACTGACAAGGGTCTGACCTCAAATTTTACAGTTGCAGCATGTGCTATGTGTCAGCAACTTCAGAGCTTCATTATAATAGCAAAATTAGATTCTTTAGGATGTGTTCACTTCCTTGCATCCAGCATTTAGTTTGCTTTCTAATGCATCTTGAACCACCTCAATAAGAGGGCATATGAGGAAGATACAGCCAAACAACTAAAAATGTGCCGGCTGAGCTAAATTTGAAGCAGCACCCTTGGCATCCAGTTAAATCAAACACTGGTAACTGTTGTCAGATTACTAGAACCTTTGTTTTGAGTTCTTTGAGGTGTAAGTCATCCAAGATGCCCGTATCACCATCAGCAGCTTCTGACTTCTGACACCATAACTATTGTCAAATCCCTCAGAAAGCATGTTTCACCACATAGGAACAAAATTTGCCAAGAAAATCACATCTTCTTCAGTGATAGTTGTTATTGATTTTTAAAGTAACCTATAAGACTTAATCAATGTACAGGGCCCTTAAACACTATAAATATTTCCTTACTCACTGTTTGGCATACAATAAAGAAATATTTGAGTGTCTTTTCTGACTGTTGTTCAGCAGTGTGATTCTACCTTCACTATAGTGTAATAATAGAGAAACCTTGCTGCGATTCCGAGGTTATCCACTTGGTGTATCTATGAAAGGCTCTTTGAGGCCAGTACAATGTCTGCCAAAGCATGTGAAACCTTACTGAAGACCAATATCACTCTGGTCAGATGAAGGGAATGCATCAATGAACAACTAGCTATCCTCCTTTAGGATCTCTAATTTTTTTTAAATCCATTAGATATATAAAAACCTTAAGTTTCATTTTCACTAATAGAAACACCAATTTCCCATCCAAGATATGAGTCTTGCGATGTTTATGCACTACAGCTAGAACCTTGGGTTGCCTTATGCTTGTGCATAACTAAAACCCTTAGTTTCCACATTCTAGCTGACACATGCTCAGTATAACCTTGCATATTCCAGGGTTGCATTGCCTGCATTATTAACAAACTAATCCATATCATCGTAGACAAAGAATGCAGCCAAACATGGCTTCACAAAAACTGGACAACAAACGTAGCCTAAAGATCATTGAACATGAAAAAACCATCTAGAGTGCTTAATAACTTTCTCAAAAAGGGAAAGGGACATGAAACCTAATATGATGCCTATGAAGGTTTGTCATCTTCTACGTGGATGATTGTCCTAATTTTACCATGATGCAACACAACAAGGTTGTGACATCAATTACAGCTTTGACCTTAATGGTCAAAAGATAGCTAAAAAAAATTAAAAGATTTACAAAGAAGAACATGAGGAAGAGGCCTATTTATTCAACACCACCAATTTATTCTTGAAGCCAGGAAACTAGTTTAGAACAAAAATGTCCTTGCATCAAGACTCTTACAGAGGCAGAGCCAAACCTTGGACAACCTTCTAATTCCAAGTTCTTCAAACCCAACTGAAGCAAGTTCATATCCAAAAATTGATTACTGCTTCCAAGTCTACTGAATAATAGTTTGCCCTGGACTTCCAATTAAATCAGTTCTAGAACCCTTTCCAAGTCTTTTTAGGTGAATGAGTCATTTAATGACAATATTGTAATTGTTAGAAGCCACTAATAGCAGCAACACCCATTTTCAAATTTATTTTTGAGTAAAACTTCCCTATTTTATACCTTGTGTCACCTATTTTCTTATAAAGGAAACGAGGAGTTCAGATAACAGCAGATTTAAAGCTAGGGGCTGCCAAACAGATCTAAATCATTGGATATGATTTATAAGGCTTAAAGTTCCTGCAAACAAATCTTCATGTCCTTATGAAACTACTTCCATTCATCAAGTCATCTGCAATGTATCATGCCAGCTGCAAAGGCCAAAGGCATCCAAAACAATCTTTATTTTTTATTTCAAGCACTATAAATCTTTTAGGCTACAATTATTGGAATTTTGACATGTTAATCCTCTTTGTCAAAACTCAACTCAACTCAACTCATCTAAGCCCTTTCCCAACTACATGGGGTCGACTACATGAATCTGCTTCCTCCATTCTGCTCTATTCAGGACCAAGTCGGCATTCAAATATGCTTCCTCTTTGTCAAAACCATTCCAAAATAATCCCTTTCCTTATAAAAATACATGAAACACATTTTTTGATTATGAGGACAAAAAGTCCATGTCATTTAACCACTGTTTGTTTTAATTGATTTCCATCTATTACACATTGATTACGTTTTAAATTTCCTATTATAATATCACAAACTAAGTTGCAGCACAGTTTATTCATTGCTTTCTTAAACAAGTGTATGTTTTAACAATAGAAAATTGCAGACTATAATCATTGCTGAGTAAATGAAAATTAACCAAATCAGAAATTTATTGAGTTATAGGGACTATTATATCTGAATCACCGAAAAAAACAAAGGTGACCTGTGTTTTTTGAAAAAAGAGAGAATTTTGGGATCAGGTTGGAAAAGGAAGACTAACATGTAAGAATCCTTTGATTATGTCCGATTGATTGGATTTCTACTTTCAGCCCTCATCTTAGAATTTGCTAGTACATTTGAATTCTTATATTCCATTATATGTTTAATAATTCTACTCATGTATATGAACAGACATATGCTTATGTAAATATACTTATTTATATTGGTACATGTATAATTATGTAAAAAAGTATATGCATATACATGCTTAAAACTCATGTGATGCACAAGGCACTATGAGATTAACTAAAATGACAGGCTGAGTGGCAGAGGTATATGTTGTTTTTTTTAAAAAAAAACAGAGGAGTTGACAGCAAAAGCTATTCATCGTATTCAGAAAAAAAAAATGTTCAAAATACACATTAGAACGTAACCATAAACCCATGTTGCCCACTAAGGTCCACAAAACCAGCAACAAACCAGAATAGCTAAAATACGTGAATAGCTAAAATACGTGCAGTTAACTGCTCCTACAAGATAAGATTGACCAAGTAAAACAACAATTTACCAACTCCTAAAAAACAGGACACCAACAAACTGACTAAACAAAACAAAGAAGAAGAAAAAAAACAGAACGTGCAGTCTTGATACATCAACACTCTCCTCCTGGACAAGTACTGCACACTCCTAGCTTTGCCCTGAGAAGTTCAAATCGACCAACATGAAATGACTTCGTGAATATATCTGCAATCTGGTTTTCTGAACTGTAGTACACCAGTTTCACCTCTTCAGCCTTTTGCACTTCTCTCAAGAAGTAAAACTTGACCTTAAAATGCTTTGTTCTTCCATGAAATACTAGATTCTGTGAAATGGCTAGAGTAGTTGATTATCCACAAACACTTCTATGTCTTCTTCTTGCTGCATATGCAGATCATCCATCAGCTTCTTTAACCATAATGCTTGATTCACAGCTGCAGTAGCTGCAATGAACTCAGCTTCTGCAGTTGATTGAGCTACTATTTCCTGCTTCTTTGAACACCAGGAAAAACATGCCGACCCAAATGTAAAGCAATAACCTGAAGTGCTCCTCATATCATCCATTGATCCTGCCCAGTCACTGTCAGAATACCCCTGCAACTTAAACTCCTGAACTCTACAAAACTTAATCCCATATGAAAGAGTACCTTAAGTACCTCAACACCCTCTTTGCAGCTACCATATGCAACTCACTAGCACAATTGAGAAATCTAGATAAGACACAGGAAACATGATGTCTGGCCTAGTTGCAGTGAGATATATAAGACAGCCAATCAAACTTCTATAAACTTTTTCATCTGCAGGTACTGATCCATCCTTCTTTTGAAGCTTTTCCTTATGACCCATTGGTGTACTCACACTCTTACAGTCCTCCATGTTGAATCTCCTTAGGATCTCCTTCAAATACTTCTTTTGACAAATAAAAACTTCATTCTGAGTCTGCCTAACCTCCATTCCTAGAAAATATGACCTCACCAAGATCAGTCATTTCGAACATCTTCATCATCTCTTGCTTAAATGCAGTAATCTGAGCACTATTACTCCGTGTCACCAGCATATCATCCACATAAAGAGACACCACCACTAAGTCAGATACTAATTTCTTGACATATAGTGGATTCACTGAGGCTTTCCTTGAAACCTAAACCCAACAAGTGCTCATCCATCTTACTGTACCAAGCTCTGGGAGCTTGCCTCAAGCCATAGAGAGCCTTTCTCAGCAAATAAACTTTCTCCTCCTGGCCTGGTGTGACAAAGCCTTCTGGCTGCTCAACATAAATCTCCTCCTGCAACACTCCATTCAAAATGCAGATTTCACATCTAACTGATATACCTTCCATCCTTGTTGAGCTGCTAAAGCAATAATCATTCTAATTGTATCAAGTCTTGCCACGGGAGCAAAGGTTTCTGAGAAATCAACTCCCAACCTGTGTGTATCCCTTCACCACCAACCTAGCCTTATGCTTATTCACTGAGCCATCAGGATTAAATTTGGTCTTAAAAACCCATTTTACTCCAATCACCTTCCTATCTTCAGCCTCTCCACTAGCTCCCATGTCTGGTTTTTTTCTATCATAGCCAACTCTTCCTTCATTGCATTCATCCACCTCTGATCTCTTTTAGCTTCCTCATAACCCGCAGGTTCCAAAACAGCCACACTACACCTTTGATATATATCAGTCAAAGATCTGGTACCTCTAACTGGAACATCATCCACCAGTTCGTCAGGTTCCAATGAGACCTCTTTGTGCTTGTCCTGTGGCTCATTTGTCCAATCCCATTTCTCATCTTCTAGAAACTAAACATCCCTACTAGTGATCACCTTTCCTATCTGTGGTTGATAGATCCTGTAAGCTTTTGACACTAAACTGTAGCCAACAAAGATCCCAAGTTCAGCTTTCTCTCCCAACTTGTCTCTCTTGACCTGTGGAATATGAGAAAAACACAAACAGCCAAACACCTTCAAATTTCTTAGGATTGGCTTGACATCAAACCAAGCTTCAAAGGGTGTCTTCATCTCCAATACCCTCGTAGGTAATCTATTCAGCAGAAAAACTGATGTGTTTGCTGCTTCTGCCCAAAACTCTTTTGGTAGATCTTTCTCATACAACAGACACCTAGTCATCTCCATAATAGTTCTATTCTTCCTTTCACTAACTCCATTTTGTTGTGGAGAGTAAGGAGCAGTAAGCTGATGCTCAATTCCAGCCTCTTCACAGAAAGAATTAAACCTCTATGAAGTGTATTCTGTTCCATTATAGATCTAATTACTTGAATCTTGCAGCCACTTTGGTTCTCAACCCATTTCTTAAACTTTAGAAATACCTCAGCAACTTCTGACTTTTGCTTTATAAAGTAAATCCAGCACATTCTAGTATAATCATCAATGAAAATAATGAAGTACCTGCTGTCATTTAGTGAAGAAGTCACTTGTGGACCACAGATCCGTATGAATCAGTTGTAGCTTCTCTGTAGCTCTCCAAGTGGATTCCTTGAAGGGAAGTCTTGTCTGCTTACCCAGCAAACAAGTTTTGCACCCTGTGATCTGCTCCTCCAGGCTTGGTAACCCAGTTGCCATTTCATTCCTCTGCATGAACAGCACTTTATGATGAAAGTGCCCAACCTCTTGTGCCATATTTCTGAATCATTAGCCTGACACTTGAATGCCATCTGCTCCTCAAGAGGATTCAAAGAAAAACTCTTCTGTTGCATCTTTATCTTGAACAACTCTTGACCACTGAAATCAAAGATCAAACACTTCTCTTCAAATATCACCTTAAATCCCTTTTCTACCAACTGCCCCACACTCAGCAAATTCTGATCAATTTTAGGCACATACATCACATCAGAAATCAGCTTAGTTCCAGCACAACTCTCATTACTACAGTCCCTTTACCTTTCACTTCTAAGTACTCCCATTCCCAATCCTCACTCTTGACTTCAACGACTTGTCAAGATTTATAAACAGCGTTTCATCACTTGTCATATGGTTTGTGCAACCACTATCAACAAGCCAACTGTCACATGGAGTACTAGAGGAGAAACAAGAGGCAACAAACAGTTGATCTACCTCTTGCTGAACTGCAGCATGTGCCTCACCTGCTGCTGATCTCTCTTCTCTTTGCAGAACTTCTTAATGTGTCCAAGCTTATGACACTTTCTGCACCTGACATCTGGCCTCTTCCAACACCTAAAGTGTGATGATTCCTTTTTCCACAGTGCTGACATGAGGAATATCTTCCCCAATTGTTCTTGGAGTTGCCCGCACTATTCTCTCCTGCAGCAGCTTCTGAACCACTACTGCCATTTCCTTTCTTCCCTTTCCACTTCTTGATTTTTCCGCCTATATTCTGCTGTTCTCTGGCCAGCAGAGCTCCTTCTGTACTTCCTTCCAGCCTTATTAACCTCCTTTGCTCTTGTGCTTGCAGAGCACTTAGCAATTCTACCAACTTGATCTGAGACAAATCCTTGGTATTCTCCAAAGAGGCAATGGGACAAGAATCTTCTGCACTAGCCTATTATCAGAGAGGTCAGTGCCTAGAACTCTTACCTGATTTGCAATGCTTATCAACGTATCAGAATACTCCTTAATTGTCTCAAATTCCTTCATCTGCAGTCTCTCGAATTCTGTGATCAAGTTTAGCCCCTTCATGCTTTTGATCCTCTCATCTCCTTAATACTCAGCTTTGAGAAAGTCCCAAATAGCTTTGGCTGATTCACAAGCCATAATTCTGCTGAAAATGGCAGGTGAGACAGCAGCATATAAACAAGACTTTGCCTTTGCTTTCCTTGTCGTCCTCTCCTTGTGAAACTTGATTTGATTGATGGTTGGATTGTCGGGAAGGGGAGCAACTTCATAATCTTGTTCCATAGCTTCCCAAAAATCACAACCCTCTAGATAGGCTCGCATTCTCACTGCCCAGGCTTGATAATTTTCTCCATCAAACGCTGGTGGAGCCATTGCTGAAAAACCACTCGATCCTGCCTCCATCTTGCTTTTAACTTCTATGGATGCAGACACACCTCTCAATCAATCTCACAGCCCCTTAAGATCAAGAAAGCTCTAATACCAGTGTTGTTTTTTTAAAAAAAAACAGAGGAGTTGACAGCAAAAGCTATTCATCATATTCAGAAAAAAAAAGTTCAAAATACATACTAGAACGTAACCATAAACCCACGTTACCCACTAAGGTCCACAAAACCAGCAACAAACCAGAATAGCTAAAATACGTGAATAGCTAAATACGTGCAGCTAACTGCTCCTACAAGATAAGATTGACCAAGTAAAACAACAATTAACCAACTCCTAAAAAACAGAACACCAACAAACTGACTAAACAAAACAAAGAAGAAAAAAAACAGAACGTGCAGTCTTGATACATCAACAGTATCAAACGGGCCAGCTTGACACGGCATGGCCCAACTTGCTATAGGAGCCAGCCCGTGGGCCGGTGTGCTATGCCAACTTGGCACAACTCCTGTAGCAGGCCATGCCAGCATGGCTCGCCATACCAGGGGGGAGGGGGGGTCAGCTCGAACTGACCCAAGGTTGGCTGTGCCGAGCTATACCAACCACTGTGCTGACCTATGAGCTAGGCCCGCATCCCAGCCTATGTACCGGCCCATACGTGCCAACCCGCATGTCAACCTACATATCAGCCCACATGCCAATCCATCTAATTTTTTTAATATTATTTAAATAAAATAAATTATACACATAGCTTTGTTTATAGTACATAAGTGGCTTGTCATCGCGGTCATATCATTTCATTGCTATCTTTCTTGATCCTTCTTCTAGCCATTCAAAGGAAGTCTTTAATCTTCATCTTTTATCTGACATAACCCGGGTCAAATGACCAATTCCTCTAAAAGTGTTGTAGTTGTAATCTTTTCTGCAAACTTAATAGACTACATGAAACCCTTAACCAGCAATTTTCTCAATGTCAAAGTGCAACCAAACTCCATAGGTCCTGCATCTAGCTCTACACAGCTGGACTTAGTAGTCAATGTGACACCAATGGCAAAAGTGGGCTTAAGGACATTAGGTTCAATCTATGACTAATGTACCTCATACTCCATGTTCACATCGAACTCAAACTCTTAGCCATGGGGTAGGTGAGAACTATGAGCATGAAAATTGTCGATTGTATAGGATCTAACACAAGAGTAGAGAGTAGAGAGTAGAAATAGATTAGGACAGCTAATTAGAAACTAGAAAGAGACTAAGACAACTTGGAGGATTAGGAGGGCTGGTAGGAAGATGAGAAGGGCTTAAAAGAGTCTAAGAGAGCTTTAGAGAGCTTATGATTTAGTGTGGAATGAGAAAGAAGGGTTGAAGCCTATTTATAAAGGTAAGAGGATTTTCAAATGAACCAAATAACCTAGAAAACTAGTCATTTATGGCCGTTGGGAAAAGCAAATAGGTCTTCTTGATTTAAAAAAAAAACTAAAATATCCTTGCCGTTTATAGCAATTGGAAAGGAATATTTTGGGAATTAAACAAAAATATCCCTCAAACTAGCAATTTTTGGCCTTTTTGGAGGGTATTTTCAGAAAATACCCTTCGGACCTAGGCATGTCGTGCTTGGCATGCTAGGCCCACATACCAGGCCAGACGTGCCGAGCCTGACATGTCCAACAGGTTGTCCCATGGGCCATTAGTGCTGGCCATACCCATATATGGGTCGCAGGCTGTGTCATGCCAGCTCGTACATGCCAGGAATGGCATGGCTACTATAGTCATGCCGGGCTGGGACCGGCCCGTCTCGTGCAAGGTCTGGGCTAGATCAGCCCGATTAACACCTCTAAGAAGCGACATTCATTTAACCAAGCATTTATACATAGCGACCACACCTGGGCATAGGATTAGTTGAATAGTCTTGAACCGGGAAGTTCAGGGCAAACTGAATAGTTTGGGGTAAATCAAACTGAGCCAGCTCAGAACCAAGATGGTTCAGCCTCTTGTTTTGGTATAAAGGGCAAACGCCCCAAACCACTCGTACCAACCCTATACTGGCATATCGAACCAAATTGAACCACCCAATTCGGCCTAATGCAAGAAGGTTCATAGGTTGGGGCCTCCTAATCCACCTGCTAATTTGGTACAGTACATCCGATACAAAACCATACAAGTCCGATGCCTTGGAGCAATAAAAAAATTGATTTACATGCAACCATGAATTATTTAATCCCTCATATGGAAGTTTCTATAAAATGACTTTGGATCAATAAGATCCATGGGTTACTTCCTAATAATATCCGAGAATTTGATCACCAAAGAGTTCGCTTGACCATTGATGAAAATCAAATTTCATAATGTAGGGATTATATTAAACAAGGGAATATGATCATGCTAGGCATTAAAAACATTGTTTAAGAAAATCTAATGGTATACCTTATAAAGGAAAGTTTATTTTTAATTGATTGTTGAAGCAATTCAAGTTGAGGATCAAGCAAATGCCCATTTTGCATTATTGGATAAGCAAAACAAATCATATTATATATTAGAAATATAAAAGAATATATATGATATGAATAAGTTTAATTTAAGAAAGAAAGATGTGTGATAAAGTTGCTGGAGTGAACCCATCGAAATAGTTACTAGATAGTTAATAAAAGTCATCAATAAGTGCAAGAAATGTAGAATTAAATAAATTAGGAATCTTAGATGTATAAAATATGTCCTGGAAATAAATATTGAAAGATAGAAGCACAGACTAGAATTGGATAGATTTACCTATTAAAGAAGTTGAAAGGCCACATAAGTCATGTTAGGTTTTGGAAAAAAAAAAAGATAGAGTTGAACCTGAAAACCAATGGGGATTAAATTGTGTGGACCCAGTAACATAGCCCAAGAGAATCCACTAAGATCCTAGGTATGGTTTGACCACAAAAAGGGACAGTCCCAAACTACATGGGATTTACAAGACAAAGGAAAAGTTCTACAAGGACTGGAGATCAAGGCATACAAACAAGATTACAGCATAGGGATTATCATGATCTAAAAAGTATGAGTATTGATGATAGACATAGCTTCACAAATGATTCTCTGGTTTTTCATGGAAATGGTAATTTCTTGGCCCTAGATTTCCTTAGCTATAATATATAAAAACTAAGATATGCATGTATACATACACACATATATACATAGATACATGCATACTCAACTCAACTCAACTCATCTAAGCCTTTTTCCAACTACATACATAGATACATTCATATATACATATATTTATACATGTACATATGTATGTATAGTTCTTCTTTCCACCTTAAGGTGTATTACAACTCTACTTTGCACATAATAACATTTAAAAATACACACTTTATCTTCTTGTAGCATGGCGCACACCAGATATCACCGTGCCCTATCACTATGATCCATGACATATTTTGGAACAATGCCCGCATTAACAAACTAAACAAGTTTCTTCCAACTCTTATTCTCCTTCAAAGTACAATTTGTCTTTAAAGTTGTATTAGTGCCTATAATGTAGCCACGTGTTCATCAAACACATGGTAAGATAAAGCAACGAGTTGATTAGAAACAGACGAATAAAATTTTCTGAGTTCTATTATCAGTTTTAAGACAATCAGATAAATTCAGAGGTAACTAAAATAGCATATTAGTTATAAATTACCACAATCTGGTTACCTGTGCACCACATTTTGATTATGTAGATAACTCAAGCCGCTTAGAATTTGCCTAGTGTATGCAGAAACTTGGGAATCTTTCAAATGATACTTTTGATATAAAGATGCCAAGGAACCTTGAGTAACAAGTTCAAGAAAAATGTACAACTTTGCTTCTTCCTGCAAATAATTCACATGATCTGGTAAAATGACAAAATAGGTGAAAATAAAACAAAAAAAAAAATTGGATCATTGCAGAAATCTCCATTGAGGAGTCATAGTTTCTAAAGATGATAAGAAATCTCTCATACACTCAGGTGTACTGTAAAATTAATTTCTAGAAATTTAACATTACGAAGCTCGAAAGCTCACGCACATTTCACTTGTATAAATGAGCTAATCATGGTTAAGTTGCCATTAACTAAGAAGTCAAACACTAACATAATAATTATCTAGTCTTAGTCAATTAGCTAATGCCATGGCAAAAAATTACTTCTCCAAAGTTCCCTCATAAAGACATTTTTGGTAAAAGATAAAGTACTTGAGGCATTAGTGGGCTATCTTTAATTTATGTCACAAGTGAGTTTTCTACTTGATACTAGATACCTACGAGCCATGAGAAAATTGTATGAGACTCAGTCAATTAATTACGGCAGAGAAAATTAAGACTCATGTTCCTCCCTCATTCTTTAAATACATCACAGTTAAAGGTGAAACTGGGAGGCTTCATTGATATGACCGCCAACCATGAATAATGACTATAAGATGGTGGCAACTTCTACTAGTTTTGAAAAGAATGACTCCACATCAACATTTTTTGTATCACATCACATTGACAGGCAGGCATAAGGACACATTTGGCTGAAACCACACAACCAAGGGTGACGATATTCTCATTGTGATAGCCTTCACATGTATCCTGACGATAGAGATTTATTTGAATGAACTTAATCAAGTCATTTTGATGGTTGAACCACATAGACTACAAGGTCTATCTATGATGTCCTATTGGGTGTACACAACTTTTGCTGAGGTCATGTGAGATATTCAACAAGGAAGCTTCATTTTGCATATGTTTTTCTCCAGTGTAAGATAAATACCCTGGTCCTGATGGCTGCATGACCAATTATTATTTTGACAACATTACATTTTTTTCCCGAAAATAATATTTTTTCTATAATAAAGAGGCAACTGCAAAAGGTTATGCTGTAACTTTGAGGAACAAAATTTCATGGTGTTCCTACCTAAGGGGACTCATTGTAAAATTGTTTTCCAAAGTCACAACCTTAGCTGGCAGGTCACATGAGATGTGATGCTCTGATTGATCAAGTGTTGATTGATCTTTCACTTATAGACATATGATGGAATCCAAATCTAAGATATAATCATGATCCAACATGCTACATATGCTATTTAATTTATTTTTAACATATGAGCACACTTGGGTGTGTACACATATAGGTCAAAATTCACTAATTTGCCTCTATGAGGTTGTAGAGAGTATTTTTAGCATTAGGCAGTTGGAGTATATTTGTCTCTAGAACCATGTGTAGGTGTTATTGGTCTCATATTGTTATACCAGGTCGGTTATTTAAACTGGATAGAATTTAGATTTGTTTATGGCCCATTGCTTGGCCTTTATTGGGCCTTCTTTAGAACTAAGTAAAGAGAGCTACTTTAAAGGAACCAACCACTTATTGGAAAGTTAGGTGAGAAGGGGCCAACCCCACTTTAGTGACCTCATGCACAAAACCTCCCCTCCCCCACCCCTCAGCTCCCCGGTCCCCAAAAAAAAAAAAAAAAATGGATAGAGTATAGACTACAAGAGATTGAGGTGCTAGGAACTAAGTGCAAGCCCCACACTTGGTCGTGCACTTGTAGCTCCTCCTAGTTTGAGGACATGAAAGGGGAATCAGTTTCGCTTAAGTGCCACCTACTTAAAGGAGAGCAGGGGCCAGGCCTAAGAGGGAGAAAAATCACTTTATCTCATGCACACCTCAATCTTCCAATATCTATCTCTTCTCGCCTCCAACACCCCCCACCCCTCCTCCTTAAGATTCTTCTAGAGTGTCAAGGTGTCAAAATTTTCACAATGCTTCATAGGCAAAGGAAATTGGAGGCAATGGTTTGACAACAATAAAGAAATTAAAGGTCAAGTCTCATTCATGACCAGGTGTGCAACTGCAACATTAGGTTTGTATGATTAGGTTGTATGTGACAGCCACATACCTAAAACTCACATGCTTTGATAGAGAAAAAGAATTATCCTACCCGTTTATACGTGGTAAACTTTCTCTCACATTTTTTTTCTCTTGCCATGCTTTCATACTTCAATATCAATATCCATCAAAGGTTACATCCTTAGCAATGCAATATTTTTATTATCATTTCCCATAACTTCCATTCAAATTTAAATATTCTATTCATGCTTGACTACTGGTAGCAAATGTGAGCCATGCTTTACATAAGGAGACCTTAAAATCTTCGCTACATATGATCATGCATGACAATTTGTTCACAATTCTACTTTTAATTAGTGTAATTACCTTGTTTCTTCTTACTTTTCAATGTAAAGGTATCTATCATTCTTGGTTTGATCATACATTCAGCCCAGTAGAACTTATTTTTCCAGTCATATTATAAGCCTTAACCATTTTTCCTCCTAAACATTTACTATATAGTTTAGAACAGATTGTGCACATCTAGAAATGGCAAACATTTCAATCAAATCCTTTCTTAGACTTCAGTCTACAAGATATTATAACAACAGATAATAGAAGTGCTCAACAAATCTAGACTGAGTCTCTAAAAGGATGAGTTTGAGCAATTAATTGTTGAACACTTGAAAGACTTCATCCACAAGGAAATCTTCTTCTCTGGAAGAGTCCATGCTGATAAAACAAATGATCTGATGGAAGAAGCAAGACTCACAAGTTTCATTCTTCAAACAGCAGACACAAGGCCACAGTAGTTAGGATCTTTAACATTGCACAGAGAAAACACTCTGCAAGAGTCAGCCTAATATCTCACCAAAATTCATTAAACCCAGTCTTAGCAAATATTCAGCAAATTTTCAGGTCAAGTAATAGCTGACCCAGTTCAGGGAACTGAAAAAAGAGATATGGATTAGTCAGTAAGCGATGGAGAAAAGAGTGGTGCATCGATTGGGAGAAACAGAGGTGGTGGCAGAACATAATTACAGCATCATCAAGAAAGTCGCTGTAGATTACATCTACAACTTCACAAGGAGAAACATTAGGCAAGGAGAAAATGTAATGTCAATTCCTCAGAGCAGACTGCTTAGCATGAAAATTGTAGGGAATCTTAGATGAGCAATCTTAGAAAAATTTTTAGAAAAGTTTAATGAAGGAAATCAGGATCAATAGTCTAAAGAAAATCAGGGTCAATAATCTTTTCAAGTTTAGTCGAGGAAATCAGGGTCAATAATCTTTTTCAAGTTTAGTAGATGAAATTAGGGTCAATAATCTAGAGGAAATTAAGGTTACTAATTCATTCCTAAAGTTAAGGGAATTAGCTGTATTTTTTTCCTTATTTAGTGTAATAGAAAGTTGTATATATAGAGTAGAATGAATTATAAATTTTTTAATACATAAATAATAAAATTCTCAAGCCTTTTTTCTTTATGGTATCAAAGTCCTAGGGTTTCACACTTCTGAGATTTTTTTTCGGCCTTCATTGCCAAGCTTCTGCCTGCTCTTTCTCGGCCTTCATTGCCAACTTTTTGGTGGCCTTCATCGCCGATTTAACCTCCCTCTATTCCAGCCTTAATCACTGGTTTCTTCCTTATTCTCTTCAGCCTTCATCGCTGATTTTTTCATCTTTATCCTGTCTTTATTCCCAACTATTGTTCGGTACTTTTCAATCATGACGGATGCTACATCTTCAACATTATCCCCCCAATTATCTTCAACTGTGAAGGAAATTGAGAAGCTTAAAGGCGTGTTGAGAACTATTGAAAAACTGGCAACATATAGCAATCCTCAATCAATGAATCAAGGTATGTGTTCATTGACACTTTCGGGTAAGGCTCTAATCTCTTTTAGATTAAATGCTCTAAGTAATGAGTTTAGAAATGCTTGGATACTTGACTCCGATGCTACAAACCATATGACCCATATTTTTAATAAATTTAAAACCCATAACCCTTGTTTTAGCAATAAAAAGATTGTCGTTGCTGATGGTTTTACAACCACATTAGCAGGAGTAGGAGATGTCCAAATTATCCAAAAATTGATTCTTAAAAATCTTCTTCTGTCCCTTAATTATTTACAAATTTGATTTTCATACAAAAGCTTACCAAAGATCTAAATGGCCATGTTATATTCATTGTTTTCTATTGTTATTTTTGGGACCAAGTTTCAAGGAGGATTAGACTTGCTAAGGAGCATAATGGACTCTATTACTTAGATACATTAAGTCTACCAGAATTGAATAAATCTGCTTTATCTAGCTTGTCTTTCTTTTCCAATAAAGATGTCATTTGGTTACATCATAGGCATTTAGGTCATGTATCTTTTTCAGCATTGAAACTAATGTTTCCCTCTTTGTTTAAGGGATTTGATATTCAGTCTTTTCATTATGATATTTGTGAGTATGCAAAATACACTCGTGTACTATTTTCAATCAATAATAAAGATTTAATTGGTCTGATGAATGCCAAAAGAGTATGGATGAATTGAAAAGAAGATTGACTTCAGCCTTAATATTGACACTTCCTGATGGTGCTAGTAATTATATAATATATAGTGATGCTTCACTTAAGGGTTTAGGGTGTGTATTGATGCAGAATGAAAAAGTGATAGCTTATATATCTAGACAGTTAAGATCCCATGAAAGGAATTACCCCACCTATGATTTAGAGCTGGCTGCTGTTATTTTTGCATTGAAGGTTTGGAGGCACTACCTGTATGAAAGGAAGTGCCAGATATTTACTAATCATAAGAGCTTGAAATATATTCTAACCCAAAAGGAATTGAATTTGAAACAAAGCAAATGGATTGAATTAATAAAGGTTTATGATTATACTATTGAGTATCACCCAGGGAAAGCTAATGTTGTGGCTGATGCTTTGAGCCGGAAGTCTATGGCCACATTAGCTTCTATTAGAGCAGTGCAGTTACCTTTAATAATTGAGTTAAGGAGGCTAGATGGAGAGCTAGCTATGGAAAAATCAAGAGCCTTGTTAGCTACCTTCAGAGTGAGACCCCTAATGCTTGAGGAAATCTATGAAGCTCAGTTGCAGGATCCGTAGTTACTAAAAGTTAGAGATTTGATTTAGAGTAGGTCTTAGTCAGAGTTTTCTGTCAGAAATGGGGTGTTATTGTTCAAGGGTAGATTATGTGTGCCAGCTATGGAAGCATTGAAAGATTAAATTTTAAAGGAAGCACATAGCTCAGCTTATTTAATGCATCAGATAGTACTAAAATATAGAACTATCAACCAGAATTACTGATGGAATAAAATAAAAAGAAAATAACCAAGTATGTGTCTAAATGTTTGGTGTGTCAACAGATTAAAACTGAACATCAGTGTCCTGCTAGCAAGCTTCAGCTTCTATTTGTGCCAAAGTGAAAATGGGAACATATAACTATGGATTTTGTTGTAGGACTTCTAAGGACAAGAGGGGGTAATGATGCTATATAGGTGATAGTCGATAGATTGACTAAATCTGCTCATTTTCTGCCTATTAAGATTTCTTTTACCTTAGATAGATTGGCAAAGTTATATGTGTATGAAATTGTGAGTAGGCATGGTGTGCCTGTATCAATTGTATCAGATAGAGATCCGAGGTTTACATATCTCTTTTAGATAGAAATGCAAAAGGCTTTGGGGACTAAATTGAGGTTCAGTATAGCATTTTATCCCCAAACTAATGGTCAATCTAAGAGAACCATCCAGACACTAGAGGATATGCTGAGAGCTTGTGTCATTGAGTTTTTTGGTAGCTGGAATCATTATTTGCCTTTGATAGAGTTTGCTTACAATAATAGCTACCATTCTAGCATTGATATGGCACCATATGAAGCCTTGTATGGAAGAAAATATAAAACTCCAGTGTGTTGGGATGAGGAGGGGGAGAGGAGGTTGTTGGGCCTAGAATTAGTGCAGCTCATAACAGATCAGGTTAAAATCATAAGAGCTAAGTTAAAGGTAGCCCAGGATAGACAGAAAAGCTATACAGATAAAAAGCATAAAGAAGTGAAGTTTGAGGTTAGAGACAAAGTCTTTTGAAAGTATCTCCCTGAAAAGGTATTATGAGATTTAGAAAGAAAGGCAAGTTGAGTCCCAGGTATATTGAACCCTATAAAATTTTAGAAAAGGTTGGGACACTTACTTAAAGATTGGCCTTACCTTCGGATCTATCTTAAATTCACAAAGTGTTTCATGTATCAATGCTTAGGAGGTATATGTCGGATTCCTCCCATGTGATTCAGTTTGAGTCTATTAAGCTGCAGAAGGATCTGTCATTTGCAGTGGAACTAGTGAGGATTCTAAACAAAGAGGTTAAGCAGCTTTGCAGCAAAAGAATCCCTTTGGTCAAGGTTCAATGGCAAAACCACCAGAGGAAGGAAGCTACATAGAAGAGAGAAGATGAGATTGAAGTACCCCCATCTGTTTGAGAATTAATCTGGCTAAATTTTGGGAACAAAATTTTCTTAAGGGGGGAAGAATTGTAACAGCCTGAAATTTTTGTAATCTTTGTAACATTAATGATATGTTTGTTGTAATGAAAGTTGGATGGTTTCAATGATTTGTTGGTAATGTTAGCCAATTGGTTAATGCTAGATGGAAAATTTGTGGTGGTGTATATGTCTTGGAATGAAATTTTATATAAACTCCTTTAGTATTTGAGTTTTTGGGAAGGATTCCCAATGTGTAAATTCTTGTTTTCTCTTGTGGAATGAATCTTTGGAGGGCATGAAAGCCTTGGATTAGAAGAGTTGGGCATGGGCTTGGAAGAGACAGAGTGAGGATTCCCATTAGACGACCAATTGGGCGTCAAATTTTATTTTTCTCTGTCTCAGAAATGTTTCGGAGGTTGAGGTCTCAGCAAGCATCCAATTCTGTAATGAATGAGAGTTGGGTGCCCAATGGTAGGCATTAGGCGTCCAATTCTGTAATGAATGAAAGTTGGGCGCCCAATGGTGGGTATTAGGCACCCAATTCTATGATGAGTGGAAGTTGGGTGCCCAATTCTGAAATGAGTGGGAGTTGGTCGCCCAATGGTGGGCATTAGGCGCCCAATGGTGGGAGTTAGGCGCCCAATGGTGGGCATAGGCACCTATCTACCTTATTCTAGTAAGATCTAAGGCTTTAAAAAGGAAAAGAAAGAAGAAGGAAAGAAAAGAAAAGAGAGAAGGCATGACCAGCGGTTCAGCTGTGGAAGGAAAGAAAAGAAAAGAAAGAAAGAAGGAAGAAGAAGAAAAGAAGAGAAGGGAAGGGAAAGCTTGGGAGTTGTGCCAGTCCCTTGGTAAGCTCTAGCTTTCCTAGACCTTGCATGGTTTTAGATTTTTCTTAGATTCTTATATTATGAGATGATAATAGAGGTAATCTTAAGTAGAGAAATGATGGAAGAAAATCATGTGATATCAAAGGCTAGAGCATGCATGTATGCATAGTTTCAGGAAAACCTTGCGTGCAGGTAATCCTAATAGTTCTTGCGTCTGTATGATGACATAGGTCAAGAGGGTTGTTCCAAGGAGCAGGAACACTGGTGTTGATCCCCAGTTGGGAGTGCTTTTTGCTAGGGTGAGTGGGTTTCTCATCTAGCAATAAAAAAATTATTTTGAGCTAGCATGGTTATATGTTTAATACCAAGCTGTGGTATGATATACTTAGTAGAGTATTAAATATGTTTTTAAATTTGAAAAATGAGAACCTAGTATATGATATTTGGATGCATGGGTTCTGATGCATGAGTCTTTGAGCATGGATTTTAATACATGAGTTAAAGCATGAGTTTTGAGCAAAAGAGCAAAACATGAGTTTCGAGCATGAGTCTCAAGCAAAAAGAATAAAGCATAAGTTTGATATGTGGATTTCAGATGCATACATGGCATATTTGTATGGTGAATTATTAAAAAGAACATGTTTTTGATGCATGTATCATACAGAGCATTCGGACAGCTATGGGGTTGATCATCCTTTATACTGTGTTGTAGCATGAGCATTGCACACTACAGATACAGCGACACCTCCTTGCAATGATATGATGGTCCCATGGTCAAAGATAAGTACAAGCTAGACCAAGTCTAGTGGGACAGGTTGCAAGCAGCCCATGAGTATAGGAATCATACGTAGTGGAGCTGGTTATTATATAGCTCATGGGGGCAAAGAGAAAACCCGAGGTCCCAGGGTCAAGGGAAAAAAAGAGCACTTTGCCGAGTGAACCGCATGGGTAAAGAGTGTTATTTGTGCGGGAATCCTGTTGCCAGTTCATGCACCCATCGAGAGTACACCTGCAGAAAGGCGACTGTAGGGTAGTATCTCGGAGGTTTCACACAGCCTAGCATCATAAAGTTTTAAAAAAACTTGCATTTAGTTTTAAAAAAAGGTCAGTGGGCCAAATATATTTCCAGCGGGGAAAAGTTTTAAAAAGAGGCATGGAGGGCCAATATTGAAAAGCATGCATTGAGTTTGAATAAAAGGGCCTGATGAGCCAAGCAATATCCTAGTGGGGATGAGTTTAAAAAAGAGATGCCAATGGGCAAGCAATATCCCAATGGATATGAGTTTGTAAAAGTAATGCTAGTGGGCATAGTAGATTCTAGTGGGGATCAGAGAAATGAATAAAGAAAGTCTGGGCTGTATGAAAAGAATGTATATATTTTGTAATGTAATGCATCATGCATGATTTTTTATATAATAAGTTATTTTTCAGTGAAAAAGTTATTCATAGAGTATTTCAGTACTGGTATATTGTTGCAAGCATAAGCTAAATTACAAGTTATCTTTTATCATTTCAAAAAGGTATATTGATACATGTATGGAGATGTTTTCCAATGAAAAAAATACTTGTATGATATTTTAATTAAAAATGTATATTATTCGAAGAATAAGCTACGTTTTATGTTTTTCAATATCATGTCTAAATGTGCATTTCATGTTTACTCATGCTATACGTGTTTATATTATATTTTGATATGGTGATGTGGTTCTATATTTCCCCATGCTTAGATGGTTATCCAGTCATTAGAACTTAGGTCTCATCTCTCTATGGTTGATATTTTTATTTTTAGATTAGTGAGCCTGTTTGGTAGGATCAAAGGTTAGAGGGACTGGACCCTTAGTTGGTGAAGCTTGCTTGGATGCAAGAGTGTATAAATGATAGCTTTATATTGAGTTAGTGTGGGGTAACTTTCGTGTGCATGTATATGTATATGTGTACAGTGAGATTTGATGTATCATAAACTCTTTTGAAATAAAAGGAAGCCTTATATTTTGGAGGAAATTACGAGTATAATATGTATATCTATGGATTTCTATCAATTATGAATGTCATCTTATAAACTGTCTGAGGATGTCATAGGAAAAAGTTTATCTAAGCAGGATATCATAAAATGTTGAAATGATAATTATGGTGATGTGTATGTATACTTTATATGAGCAGGTGATGAAAATTAAAAAGTTTTTTTAACAGAACACATTTTTGGGGGTTTACTGCTTATGATAATCTGTTAAAGTTTTCTAGGTCTTTATAGAGCGCTATATAAAGCTAGTAGAACTCTATCTGATTACCTTAAGTGCACAGGTTTGCTGTTGGTAGTACCAGGAGAATGGGGGCGTCGATCTTCCTATTACTAGATTAGAAGCAATCAATTACTTCTTGCATTTGCATGTTTTATGAACTTCAAATTATATCAAATGGATGTAAAGAATGCATTTCTCAATGGATATATTGCTAAACAAATGTATGTTGAACAACCATCCAATTTTAAAAATCATGAATTTTCAAACCATGTTTTCAAATTGAACAAAGCATTATATGGTTTGAAACAAGCACTCCGGGCTTAATATAATAAACTAAGCAAATTCTTGATCAGCAATAATCTTATTAAAGAAATTGTAAATACTACTTTATTTATTAAAAGAGAGAATAATGAAATGTTGATTGTACATATTTATGTTAATGATATTATATTGGTGCTACTAATGACTATATCAAGATTTTGCAAAGCTTATGCAGAGGAGTTTCAAAATGAGCATGATGGGTGAACTCAATTACATTCTCGAATTTCAAATTAAGCAAACTGGATCTTCATAAGCCAAAGAAAGTATATCAAGAAAATTCTAAAAAAATTTGGCATGAAAAACTTCAAGAGTATCGGTACTCCTATGAGCCCATCTTGCAAACTAGACTCTAATGTTACTAATTAAAATATTGATTTGAAATTATATGGAGGCATGATAGGATCTTTATTGTATTTGACTGCTAGTAGGCCTAATATCTTATTCAGTGTATGCATGTATGCTAGATATCAAGCCAATCCTAAGGAATCTCATTTAATTTTTGAAAAAAGAATCCTTAAATACTTAAATGGAACTAGAAATCTTGGACTTTGGTATGATAAGCAATCTAGTATTAACTTAATAGGATACTGATTTAAACTTTGCTAGATGTAAAATAGACAGAAAATCTACTAGTGGAACTTATCAATTTCTAGGAGTTAACTTAATCTCCTGGTTTAGCAAGAAGTAAACTTTAGTAGCATTGTCTACGATCGAGGCCGAATACATTGTAGCTGAAAATTGCTGTGCTCAAATCTTATGGATAAAGCAACTAGAAGATTGTGGCATTAAACTAAGAGACATACCCATAAGATGTGATAACACTAGTAGTGCTATCAATCTAACTAAGAATCCAATACAGCACTCTAGGACTAAACACAGAAATTAGACACCATTTAATTAGAGATCATGTTAATAATGATGACATAATGCTTGAATTTGTGTATTGTTAAGCAACTCGTTGATATTTTTACAAAACCACTTGATGAATCTAAGTTTTATAAAATTAGAAGGGAGCTCGGCATTCTTGACCCTTTAATTTAGTGAATTAGCATGATTGTTTGATTTCTATAATTTTTGTTTGACATGATTTTATTGTAAGAATTGGTTCATTAGATGCCCAACTGACCCCTCTAGTTGATCTTAGCACTTGCAAATTTTTCTAAAACCATTTTGCACCAAAATTTATTGACTCTTTGGACACCTAGAACATTCTGTGCACTAGAGTCCCTCATTTTTTGAAAAATTGGAAGCTTTGGGAAGGTTAGTAGACTAAGTTTCTTGCCACAGAGCATTTTAGAAAGCCAAGGTTGGGGTTACATGTTGAAAACTGAAGTACCCATTTACCATAACTTAGAGAATTTTATCAAAATATCTGCTTTGGGGAAGGTTGTGTCTCATCTAGTGTTAAAGGATTAAAAATTGACTTTAATCTTGCCCTTCTAGGATCTATTTTGAGAGTCCCTGTTGAAGGTGATTTTGAAGATTCATCTAAGGGAAAGGTATGTAGAGTAGAAATAGTTTTAGGAGTTGAGGATGGAAATGGCATAGATAGAATAGAAGCCAAACATCCAATGTAGAGATGAGATTGTTCCACCATTTTATCATAAGAATTTTTGTACCCCAGACTGGTAGCTTCCACTTAGTCATTGACCGTGATCTTAGTATTATGTTCCATATTGTCAATGAAACTCCTTTGAACTTTCTGAATTAATGATTAGAGTCACAAAGGAAGTTGTAGAAAGAGTTAGGTCAGCCCTACCCTATGGCATATTGCTCACCCATGTATTCAAGCATTTTGGATTTAAATTTAAGGGTGAAGAAACAACTAAGTTGAACCATGCGGATATTTATAATGAGCATACCCTTCGCCGCATGTGTATCACTAAGGTAGATGGCCAATGGACTAAGGGTAAGAGAGAGTAGAGGAGGAAGCTGCTGCACTGACTCAAGGGAAGGGACCCTCATCTCCTCCTAATTTTGATTATGTTTTTGATTTTATTAATGAAGATGTACCTGCTGCACCATCTTCCATGTTTGCTGCACCTGAGCCACAGTTTTCTACTGATCAGTCCTCGCAGCACACATCAGTTAGGCTTGATGAGGAACAGTTGCAAAGGTTAATTAGAGAGTTGACCTCTGCAGTGTCCAGAAAGTTCTGGGGAGAGTGGATCATCTTCCAATGATTTCACAATGATCCCCCACATATCTTCTGTGTTTGGGGCACTCTCACAAATGATGTTGTGTCAAGAGAGAATGGAGCATGATATACGTATTCTCAGCAGGGGCGTCTTACAGCAAAATGATGGGGTGGTAGCCCGTATTTATGATGAGATTAATCAGTTGAAGGGCCAAATTGAATCTTTTGGAGATAAGGCTGAGTGGGTAGCATCTCAGACTCGATCCAACAAAAACAAGACTGAGAATGCAAAAATCGCTTTGGGATACCTGACAGCTTCTGTTACTAGGCTGACTAGCCTGTTGGAGCAACATCTAGCTTCAGCTCCTACACAGCCAGCTCCTCCACCCTTCAGATCGGAATATTCTCGTGTGCATCTTCATCGGAGGCCACCACCACATGCCACTTCTAAACCTCCGGCACAGCGACGCAGCACTGGATCTTCCTCACAACCTTCTGTTATTCCCTCCTTGGATGAGTAGTCGTTTATTTGTTGTTGTTGTTTGTATTTTGTAACTGTCTTTGTATTGTTATTATGCTTGTTATGATGTATTATGTAATGGAGACTCTTTGATATTCTAACGAATGCTTGTTTTCTTATGGAATGATGTATAATGGTATGCTATGAATTGTTTGTTTATGGTTCACCTGCTATTAAATTGTTATTGCTTACTTATCGATTGAATTCCTAAAGGAAAGACAAATAAAAAGTTGTGCATGTTTTATCACTTCCTTTTTGATTAATGACAAAAAGGGGAGATATGTTCTGACACCAATACGAGAGAAATGGTATAAATAATGGTATCAGGAAAGTGCCTACATTTAGAAACAAAGGGGGAGCAATTTAGTTTTTCAAATGTCTAATATTTCCTCATTTAAAATTTCATTTTGACACGGCGGCATGATACTGATACGCGAAGATAAAGTTTTGAAAATTGTCTTTACCTTGCAAAGATCTTGGAATGTCATATCTGTTATGATGTTTCATTTATAGTACCATGATACTTAATAATTTTGTCATCATCAAAAAGGGAAGATTATTAACCTCATGTTGATTTTGATGACTATAAAATAATTAAGTATAGTACTAATGACTCTGCTTTGGAGACAAATTGATTTATAGGCAAATAAGAATCACCAAAAGGAGGAGAAGGTTCCTAAGTTTCTAACATGACGACTAGATCAAAGGAAGTTATTTGAATTTCAACAAATCCAAAGAAAGGTAAATCAAAGGTAAAATGAGTAGATCAAGAGATCCTTAAATGTTTTCTCAAAATGGCTATGGAGTTGTTTTCAAATGCTTAGATGTTTTCCAAAATGAAAAACTTTTCTCAAAATGACTATAGATTTCTTTTTCAATGCTTAGATATTTTCCCAAAATAAAAAACTATTCTCAAATGGCTATACAGTTGTTTTTCAAGTGCATAAATGTTTTCCAAAATTTAAAGCTTCTTTCTGGAAGAAACTTGAACTTAAAACGGCTTGAAATCATCTTGTTTCCTCCATTAGCCAGCTATGTGCTACATAGCTGCCTACTATGTTTTCAAGTAAAAAATAGTAACTTTCATGAGATAGCCAGCTACGTAGCCGACTACTGTGATGCACTTGTGGAAAACAAAAGAGTTTCATAAATAGCCGGCTACTGGGCAAATAGCCAGCTATTGTGACACCTTTGTGGAAAATAGAAGAACTTCTTGAAATAGCCGGCTACTGGGCAAATAGCTGGCTATGTAGCCGGCTGCTGTGGGAGAAATAGAACTTTTTTTAGGATAGCCAGCTATGTAGCAGGCTATTTGAAATGGATCTTGCATAGCAACAGCTAGTTCCTGATTTTCTATTGCTTGCCACTTCTATCCAACCATTCCCAACGCTAGAAAACTTCAAGGACTATAAAATCAAGTCAAAAGGAAAGCTTTCACAGTAAACAATAGTGGTGAAAGATATACAATAATACAAAATAGAGAGAAAAGATCTTTGAGAGAAGAAAGGAAAGAAGAGCATTCAAGAGAAAATCTTGTGCATTCAAAGAGCTTTCAAAAGAGAAGTTCAAATACCATGGAAGTCCCATTCAAAGCTCCAACAACTTCAAGGAGGCTTCATTCAAAGCTCAGCCATAAAGAAAGAAAAGCCTATTTGTAGAGTGGGATCTTCCAAATCTATAACGTGCTTTCAATTTATTTATTTTCTCATTTTAGGAGCTATTTGCACTTAATTCATACTATTATGATTCCATTTTAAGTTTCATATTGATTGAAACTTGTGAGGGTTGGATTATACCCTTGGAAACTTGTTGTAAGCCCCCCTTGTGCCTGTGAAACAAGAAACTAGCCAAGGAGGCTAGGGTTATAATCGTTTAGGATAACGATTGTAGTGGAAATTCCCAATGGGCTCTTGGGTAGTAGACGTAGATGCTGAGTTTGGCACTAAACCACTATAAAATTTTTGTGTTTGTGTTTGATTGTTCTGTTTGCCCTATTATCTCTTCACTTTACTACACACCTCTATATATTAAACTCTAATATTGCAAAGTGCACATATTTGCTAATTAATTTTTAGAAACCCAATTCGCCCCCTCTTGGGTTGCAACATCTGGGCAATAGATATCATTTATAAAAACTTAGAATCCATCCAAAAAGGTATTATTTGAGCTTCTTGATCGTAAGTAGCCAAGATCTACCTAGTGTATAGCCAATGTAAGACTAAGTATTCACTTGCATAAGCTATCACATACTCCACTCTCCATATTCTAGGATCAACATTACAAATTCTAAAATTAACCATCCATCTTGTCCATCATCAAAAGTAAAACAATTATAAAAAACAAGGAAAAAAAAAGCTTCTCTCATCTCAAAACATTGCACAAAGCATCACTTAAAAGCATCAGTGAGACATCTAGAGCTTTCTTTAAATTTAAGTTAGGAAACTTGGAATCAATGTTTAGCATGTAATCTACTCAAATTCAATATATATTGGTGTCTGAAATACATTGCATATGACCACAGCATGCAATCTGAAGTTTACATGTAACCTAGATGGCAACCTACAGCCTAAAATTTGAATCCTAGGTAGTAAATCCTACGACTTGAGAAAACGCTTCCAAAACAAAACATTTGCGGAACCCATTTGTGATGCTTCTATTTCGAAAAACTATTAAATTTAAATTGAACCTTAAAAAATGTTTTCGATCATTCAGAGAATTAAAGAAATTATTAAAAATGGGTACTCAAATAAATTATAACTGGCACAACAAGTTGGCTTTAGGAGGAACTCTGAAACCAGGCATGTTTCAACTGAAATTCTGTTGCAAAGTTTCAGCCAAAAAAAGTACAATATTTACATTCAACTGTTTGGACTGAGAATAACGGGGGTTGCTTAGTGAGTACAGGGAAATGAATCAAGTAGGAGATAAAAGTCCTTCTTACTTGTATGATTAAGCTACCATTGTTATGATTGCAGGAAAATAACTAACAGAGCATTGTAAGCACATCATATTGGAAGTCCAAAAACCAGGTGCTACAGCTTAGGTCTTCAAAAAGGGGGGGGAGATGCAAAATTAGATAAATTTTTCCATTTATTATTGCATATTTATTGAAGAGGCATATTGGCACAAAGCAAACAAACTGGAACAAACTTCAAGTCACAGCACAGAGTACCTTGTCTGTTCCAAAATACTGAACTATGTTCTCATGTTCAAAACGACTTAAGAGTGCAATCTCCTGAAAACACAAGTTAGGGATCAGATTGAGCAACTTCAGATACCATAAAATCAAACAGATTCATTCCTAATAAATTTTGACAGAATTTAGAAACACTTTCAGGGTCAAAAATCAGGATCACAAGATTATAGACTCTATCGCTATGTGATAAAAAATTCAAGAGCAACTATGTAAAATAAGACTTCACATAGCCTAACCTGCTCCAGTTGTAAAATGCACTGCTTGGCATTGCTTCCTTGGTCCAGCAAGGATACTTCTTTTATGGCAAAGAAAAATCCATCACTGTGAAGACGACAATACAAGCATCATGAACATAAGGGAAAACAATAGATTCCTAGTTCCTATGAATTTAAGCATACCCAAATAGTTACAAATATCCAAATAGAGTAGCCAAATTATATTATCTAGTTTCCATGGCCCTCTCTAAGATCTATGTAGTGTATAACCAATGCAGAATAGACACATCTGCAGGGATCCTCACACACTCCCCCATTTAAGCTCTGGTATCCTCATGAGACTAAGGGTCCAAATCGAATCACAGATATCATGATTACCACACGGTCAACCTCAAATAGGCCCATGCTACAGTGTCCCTAATTCCACATGAGCCATGTGTCAATCCACTCTGATAGCTTTTATAACGATCTAAAATCTCACCTAAAAAAGGCTAGCCAAATGGTATTATTACACCCCCACTTATAGCCAACCAATGACGGTGGTGAGCCTACAAAGGCTATAGGGGAGCTGACCTACAAAGGTGGGCCCACAATCCTGAACTACCTCTTCTTGCCTATAAATTAAGGTAAGGACGATAAGTTGAGGGAATAAAGGGTAGAAAGAATATGATGATAATGACAATGACGGTGATGATGACAATGGTGATGATGACGACGACAATAATGATGACACTAATGATAATGATGATGATGAAGAGGGTAATAATGTTGTAAGGATGATGACATGATGATGTTAATCAGTTAATGACGATGGCCACGATGATGATGACATGGCCATGATGATGATGATGATGCATGGCGATGTTGATGATGCTGATGACAATAATGATGATGTTGATAATAACGATGATGATGATGATGGCAATGATGATAATCATGATGTTGAAGAGGATGATGATGACAAGGATGATGATGATGACGATGGCGATGTTGATGATGATGATAATCATGATGATGATAACAATGACAATGACGACGATGATGATGTGATGACAACAACGATGATCATGGTGATGATGATGATGACGGTGACAATGATGATGAAAATGACGACAACAATGATGACTAATAACGATGACGATGACAACAATGACAATTATGATGCTGATAACGATGATGATGAGAGTTTAAATTTTGCAATTTAAATTCTGCAATTATTAGGTAACTTTCTCCATGGCTTTGGATTTAAGTTTTTACTTCGTTAGTGTTTCTTTAAATGCACAACCAGTTTGAGCTTATGCATAGTTTTAAAATTCTAAATGGCATGGCCCTCTCCAAGCTTAAGGTTGTTCTCGTAAATGATGTCTCCATGCATCCTAAGCTTAAGTATTATCTATTTATATTTTGAAATCAATCTTGAGTCCTTGTATTTTGATGCTTGAAGTCAAACTCTTTTTTGAAAACTATTGATTTTCTTGTGACTCTTTCATTAAATAGAAATTAAGGATTTATTAAGCTAACTCTGCCAAGGTTGGTCCCAAGCCCGAATAAAGGAGGGTTGCGTTAAGTAGCTAACAGTCAACGTAAAACTCCGTCAGATCCTTCAAAAATAAATCTAATAAATTAAACTATGCGAAGGACTAGGACGTCCCTATTAAGAGATGCGTTGCATCTGCCTCCGAATGTTTCAAAAAATGGGCAAGGGGCGCAACACCGATGCCCGCGTACAGTATAAGTGATCAAGGGTTCCTGCACTACGGATGAGTGCGGATAAAGAAGTTAGTCCACGATAGTCAGCTTAGAGTAGCAACTTGGAACATGGAACACTAACAGATAAAGCTATGAAGATAGTGGGCACTATGATTAGGAGAAAAATAAATATAATATGCTTACAAGAAACTAAATAATAGGTGAAAGATCTAGAGAAATAGAGAATATAGGATATAAATTATATTACACTAAAAAAACATAAAAATAAAAATGGAGTAGAAATAATTGTAGATAATTTTTAAGAAATATGTTGTTAAGGTAATTAGGAAAGAAAACAGGATTATATCACTAAAACTTATAATTGAGAATAATATAATTAACATAATTAGTGCATATGCACCACAAGTAGGATTAGACTAATAAACTAAGACACAATTTTGGAAAGACATAGATAAAGTAATGCAAGAAATATCACAAGAAGAAAAGATATATATAGGAGAAGATTTTAATGGACTTGTAACAAAATAGAGAGATAGATATGAAATGATACATGAAGGATATAGATTTGAAGATAGGAATGAAGTAGATGTGAGCTTATTAGATTTTGCAGTGGCATATAATCTAACAATAGCAAACACTTGTTTCAAAAAGTAAGATGAAATTTTAATAACATTTAAAAGTGAATCTAATAAAAGTCAAATAGACTTTTTCTTAACTAGAAAGATAGATAAAATAACATACAAAAACTGTAAAGTTATTCCAGAAGAGTTTAACTTGACAACATAGGATAATGGTAGCAGATATATGGATAAAAATAAAATTTAAAGTAAAACGTAAAATTATTAATTCAAAAATTAAATGGTAAAATTTGAAGAAAAAAAAATCAAAATTATTTAAAGCAAAGTTAGTAAGAGTAATGACTATAAATATAGATAGTGATCCCAACTTAATATGAAAAAAAGCAACTAAATGCATAAAAAATATAGCAAAAAAGTTTAGGAGAACCAAAAGGAGTAGGATTATTATTAGAAAAAAACTTGGTAATGGAACGAAGAAGCTCAAGCTATCATCAAGCTTAAAAGGATAAACTATAAAATTTGACAAGAGGCTAAGGATGAAGAAAGTCTTAAAAAGTATAAGGATACAAAGAAAGAAGCTAAAAAAGTGGTAAGTAATGCCAAACTTAAGTGTATGATGATTTATAATAGACCAGATACGAAAAAAGATGAAAAGACTATATAAACTAGCAAAACTAAGAGAAAAGAAAAAAAATATCTTCACTATATTAAATATATTAAGGATAAAGATGAAAGAGTCTTAGTAAAACAAAAGATAAAAAAATGATAAAAAATTATTTTAAAAATTATTAAATAAAAATAATTTAGTAAATTTAAGAGCAGAAAATGTGATAACCTAGGAGTAATAAATGAACATAATTTTTTTCATAGAATTAGCATGCTTGAGGTTAAAAAGACTTGAGTAAAATAAAAATGCAAAGCATTAGGGCCAAATGCGATCTCTATTGAGGTTTGGAAAGGCTTAGGAGAAATTGGAGTCATGTAGTTAACAAATTTATTTAACAGGATTATAACTAAAAGAATATTGATGATTGGAGAAAAAGCATATTAATACCATATACAAAAATAAAGAAGATATTCAAAACTGTGCAAATTATAGAGGGATTAAACTGATGAGTCATAAATGAAATTATGAAAAAAAGTGAGAGAAAATCGAATAAGAGCTGAAACTTTGGTGTCAAATAATCAATTTGAATGTATGCCTGAAAGATCAATCATGGAAGCTATTTATTTATTAAGAAGATTGATGAAGAGATATAGAAAAAGAAAAAAAGACATTCATATGATCTTTATTGATTTAGAGAAAGCATATGATAAAGTACCTAAAGAAAAAATATGATGGGTTTTAGAGAAAAAGCAGCTAGTAAAAGGTCTATAGAATTGATAAAAGATATGTATGATAGAGCAATAACTATTGTTAAAATAACAATAGAAGAAACTAGTGAGTTTTCAATTACTGTAGGTTTTCATCAAGGATCTGCCTTAAGTTCGTATATTTTTGTATTAGTTATAGATAAATTAACCAAATGTATTCAAAATGCTATCCCATAATGTATGTTATTTGCAGATGATATAGTGTTGATTGATGAAACTAAATCTAGAGTAAATACTAAGCTAGAGATTTAGAAAGAGGTTTTAGAATCTGAAGGTTTTAAGATTAGTAGAACTAAAACTGAATACATGAAATGTAATTTTAGTGAGAGTAGAAATATAAATGAAGAAACAGTAAGATTGCAAGCCAAGAGATATCGAAAAGTAAAAAAATTAGGTATTTGGGATCAATTATTCAGCAAGAAGGTGAATTAGGTGAAGATGTGAATCATAGAGTTAAAGCAAGATAGATTAAGTGAAGGAGTGCTTTAGGAGTATCGTATAATTGGCGCATTCTATTAAAATTAAAGAAAAATTCTATAAAACCACTATTATGCCAGCTATGTTATATGGAATAGAGTGTTGGGCAATACTGAAATATGTGAATAAATAAAGTGTAACAAAAATGCGTATGTTAAGATGAATATGGTAAAACTTTAAAAGATAAAATTAGAAATAAACATATAAGATAAATGATAGGAGTAGCCCTAATTGAAGATAAAATAAGAGAAAATCGATTGCGGTGGTTTTGACATATACAACGAAGGCCTTTAGATGCTCCAATTAAAAAGAGTGATCTTTTAACAATCCATGGTAAGGATAAAGGTAGAGGTAAACCTAAACTAACATAAACAGAAATAACTAAAAAAATGTAACTATTTATAATTTGAATGTCGATTTAGTCCTGAATAGAGCAAATGAACTAAGCAGATTCATGTAGCCGACCCCATATGGTTGGAAAAAGGCTTAGATGAGTTGAGTTGAGTTGAGAAGGTTTTATTAAGCTATGCAAATCAGTACCAAGAATCGCACCGATACATTATTGATTTGGTACGTTATAAGTTGATACGATATGATATGCAACTCATACTAAGATGAGATCTATTCTTTTATTGCTCTTAACCATAATATCACTTGATATCAAATAGTACATGTAGATACTGGGTGGTACAAGATGGCTTCACTCAATTTAGATCAGTTCAATTCATAGTGAATAAAAATTTGGCATCATATTGGTACATTACTGATACGATATGGTATGATGGACATGGTATGGGGTGCCATTCTTTTTTCACTCTTAACCACTCGATACTAAATAATACGAGTCAGTACAGAAAGGTTTAAATCAGTACCAGGCAATACAGGTTGATACGAACTAGTTTAGTTCATATTGAATCAAAACTTGGTACATACTAGTTACCTTATCGACATGGTATGATACACGTAATAATAGCCAATATAGCAAACCTTATTTAAATATGTAATTTGAAAATTGTGCTAAGCATGAGATACTAATATTATTCTTATTTGAAAAGTTAGCCCTTAGCCAAAGGGACATGACTGGACTCGCTTGAGTTTCAGTGATGAAACCCTATTTGGTATTACTAATAAGGATCTAAGTTAACCAAGTGTTGACCAAAGTCTTACATATTATATTTTAAAAAAAAATTTAGCATTTTATTTCTTATCATTTCAAAATTAAATTGATTTTTAAGAATTTTATCTAGAATAGAAGTACTCTAAGTTAATATTTGCTAAACCAAATTTCTTGAAATTCCTTGAATTTGTTCTTAAGAAGGAGAATCAGCCTTTTATTCTTAAGAAATTTGATGTTTTTGTTGAATTTAAATGAAGGACATTTTCCCTATTTACATAAAAAATATTAAGTCAATGGAAAGAAAGGTTTGTGACATTTATTAAATAATTTTGAATGCAAATAAAAGAAAAGGAAGATGAGAGCTTATGGGAGGTTCTTGCCTTTCTCTCTCTATTTAAATGAGCTCATGAGAGCCGACATCCCCTCCACCCCAGAACTAGGCAGTTCGCCATAGTTTGGACCAATTCACACCTAAATTTGACCCAAAGGGCATTTTCTACCAATTTCTAACATATTCAATTTGGTTTAGCCTGAACCATCCGATTTGGTTCAGCAATCCATGGTGGTATATGAGGCCTCACTCAATCAATAATAGGGAACCACTAGCTATGTGGTATTTGTCAACCCTTGGCCACATGGTATGAGTAAACTTCAATGACATAAATGATAGCAATAAGGATAATTGGTGGCCTCATCCAAAGAAATAATTGAGGTGGATATAAGTCACCTTGCTTGCACTTACAATAAGGATATGTGTGGCCTCGAAGGTATAAGTGAACCTTGGCAAGATAACGTGAAACTACATGAGTTATCAGAATTTGAATGAAAATGTGTTTTGATTATTTCATTATTTTTTAATAATGGATTTTAATTTCTAGAATTTCATCATCAAATGAACCTTCATCAGAACTTTGAATAATCTTGAACCGTTATCTCATGTGAATCATTTGAGGCTTCTTGACAATCATGTATTTTAACTCTTTTATCGCAAGGATGCTCTCTTATGAAAACTTTAAATTTCACTTTATGTAACAAACCAACACTTGGGTCCTTTTACTGATAATTAAATATGATATGATTAAGATTCATAAGTTTTGAGTGAAAATTAAATTCTTGACCATGGTAGAAGTTTGTTTGCTGAGCTTTGTAGCTTACCTCATTATTTGTATAATTTTTCAAAGTAATTAGTTAGAGCCTTAGCAACCTATTTGAGGAGACGGACCAAATATCTCAAAATTAATATTTGGTTAATTGAATCTAGTGATTACCAAAGTGACAACAGAGACGTAATTTTTTTTTAATGTTGTATTAAAATCATTGAAGGTATAGTATTGTGCATTAGAGGATATGTTCAAGTTGTAAAGTGGATTTTGTCTTAAATGTTTTGACTTTTGAGTTATATTATATTTCTAGTTACATATTGTTGGATGTCATGGTTTCTTTTGAGGTTTTAAATTTTAATGATTAATTATGATGATCACATCTTGAGATCCAATCAAGCTTGAATTTCAGCTCCTAACATGTAATTAAGAAGAGGGCTATAGCATCTACCAAGAGACACATCTAGGAAAGAAATTCCCAAAGAAATAAAGGACTTGGCAAGGATGGACCAACAGTCCACCTTTAGTACAACTGAAAAGCAACTCTTATCTCATTAACATTGGAAAGAAAATAAAGGATAGGATAAAGGATTTTGACAAGTTACATATGTAAACTGGCAATTAATAACAAAAGACTATATCGATATACAATGCATAACTTGCTGGTCATGCACGAATGTCAAATTAAAAAATAGCATGTAGAATATCATTTACTAACTCTGGCATGTTCTAGTAAAGTGTCAGACTAGCACTGGCATGGAGTTAAGTATCATTTACTTGTGACATGTCAGCCTAGCACTGGCATGGTTTCATGTTGTGCTGCACTGTGCCAATGCTTGGCCTGCAGCAAGCATCGTACCAATGCAACTGGCACTCAAAACAAAGCTTATTTGTACAAATGTCAACCTTATGACAAAAATCAATTGTGGTTGCTTGGGGAACTTGATTCCACAGGAAGTTGATTCTGCCATGTCATAGTTTGAATAGATTATATTTGTTGATGTTCTAGTAAAGTGTAAGCACATTAACTAGACTTTGTTTTGTTTCAATCGGAACCGAATCCTTCGGACTAAATCCTTTAAGTGCATCATCATGACACCAAATTGTTTTAGGAAGGTGAAAAGGAAAACATGATAAATCATTCAAAAATCAAATGTAGTATACACCTGAGTACAATGGAGTAAACAACTTTAATATATCCTTTCTTGCATGACACAAACTCTTGAGCTTGGTTGGATGTTTGTTTGATGCCATGAGGTTGTCCTCTTTTTTCAATAGGCCATGAGGTTGGCCTATTAAAATTTCAATAGAAATCCCTTTGAAGTGTTGTTTCCAAAACAATATATTTGTCTAATAATCCCTTGAGTCTTTGGCTGCAACTATTTTTCTTGGTGCATTACGTTATTTATTGTAAATTTGCATCCATAATCCTTTAAATGTATTCGATCACAATACTCTCATTCTCTAAATGGGTACCAAAACTTTGATTTTCATTACTGTGAAAGGATATCTCTTCAGATGCTACCTTTTTATGAAGATATTCTCACTACTATGAGAAAACTCATTCTCTTTAGAAAATTCTAATTTTTTGTGAGAATATTGAGCTACCTTTATGCATTACGTATTATGCTGACCACATATTGAGGTGCATACACATTTATTATTTTAAAATATTTTAAATAAACAAAGTATATTAAAAATGACAAGAACAGCAATATATTTTATAAATAAAAGCAAAATCAATAATAATATCTAAAATTTAGTGCATATTAGTTAGAGATTAATGCAACAATTGTAGCAAAAGCTACATACTGATATTACTAATATACACATATCTGCCTTGCTTGAAACTAACATTTAACCCAACTGTGTGACTGAACCTGCCCCATTTGCATGAACTTACATTAGGGTGTACCATACACGTGGTCAGACATTGCTAATTAAGCAGCATATGCATCACATAATGATAATCAGGCCACAGATGCAGCTGCACAATGCTAACCTTGATGCATGTGTATGGAAAGTTAAAAAAGAAGCATCCTTTTGGCCTATATGTGGCCCAAATGAAACTGTAGTTGCATTTAGGGAATGCAGTTTGGTCAAGGGACCGCGCACACAAATTCAGCCTCATGCACCACATTTTGAAACATTGGGTAGCTAGGTGATCATATCTCCTCTTAGTCACATTTAGGAAGCCAAGCCCTCTAACATATCTTAAGTCAAGAAACCTCCTAAGAAAATTGCTTTCACAACAGATTACAGGTATAAAGCTTCATTAACAATGCTTTAGCTATTGCTCTTCAAAAGCAAATGGGAAGATGCACCTCTCATCCCATTGGTCCGGCTTTGAGAAGATTTTGTATATGCTCATGAACTTAAGTTTCACTACATTTGGCTTAGATTGAATTTTAGTCTTAAGGGAAAGCATGAGTAAATGCAATGATGGGCAATACCAATGCAAAGTTTTAAATCTTATCGGGCAGAGGCGTTCTGATTTTTTTCACAAAGCAAGATGCCCCATGTCCCATTGCATCTGGATTCCCAACCCAATCAGTGTCCTGCTATTTGCTTAGGATTCTTTTTTCCTAAATATGCCCATATATATATATATATATATATATATAACTTTAATGTTTTTATTTAATTTTTAAACATATTTGAACTTTAAAAGTTATATTTTTATGGTAAAATATATCTATATAAATTATAGAATTCATATATTATAGCCAAGATAAGATAGGATGGGCTTCAAAATCTCTCTAGTATGGGATAGGACGGTTGAGACGGACCTTGTTCTGCCAAGACTTGAGTGGATTTGTAAGACTAGGATTAGCTCAGAGTGGCTAATAATTGCATGGTCTACATAGTTCAAAGTTACTAATCAAGTATTTGGTTTTACTTTGGAAACATGGATGCTCAGGACCAATATATGTATAATGCATGATTATTGATATATTGATGACTTTTATTTCTTAAAACATAGAAAGCGGTGCTCAAACATATGGTCTGGGCAACCACATATGCTGAAATAGCCTTGTGAACCCACAGCATTGAGCCAATAACTGGAGCATCTAAAAGTCTTCGTTGTATATATCCAAACCACCGTAATCGATTTTTTCTTATTTTATCTTCAATTGGGACTACTACTATTATTTTTATTATATGTTTATGTCTAATTTATCTTTTAAAGTTTTACCACATCCATCTTAATATGTGCAATTCTGTTACACTTAATTTATTCATATGTTGTTTCAATATTGCTCAATACTCTGTTCCATATAGCGTAGCTGGCCTAATAGCAGTTTTATAGAATTTTTCTTTCAAATTTAATGGGATGCATCGATCATACAATACTCCCAAAGCACTCCTTCACTTAACCCATCCTACTTTAACTCTATGATTTACATCTTCACCTATTTCATATTCTTGCTAGATAATTGATCTCAAATATCTAAATTTTTCACTTCTTGGTATCTCTTGGCTTGCAATCTTTACTGTTTCTTTATTTGTATTTTTACTTTCACTAAAATTTTATTTCATGTATTCAATTTTAATTCTACATTCTTAGAACCTTTAGATTCTAAAGCCTCTCCCCAAATTATTCTTAAAACCTTTAGATTCTAAAGCATCTCCCCAAATCTCTAGCTTAGTATTTACTTTAGATTTAGTTTCATCAATCATCATCGACAAATAACATACACTATGAAATATCATTTTGAATATGTTTGGTTAATTCATGTATAACTAATACAAAAAGATACAAACTTAAGGTAGATCCTTGATGTAAACTTACAGTAATTCAAAACTCATTATTTTCTCTTATTGTTGTTTTAACAATAGTTATTGCTCTATCATGCATATCTTTTATCAATTCTATGTACCTTTTGGTAACTCATTTTTTCTTTAAAGTCCACCATATTATTTCTCTAGGTACTCTATCATATGCTTTCTCTAAATCATAAAGACCATATGAAGATCTTTTTTCTTTTCCTTGTACCTCTTTATCAATCTTCTTAATAAATAAATAGCTTCCATGATCGATCTTGCAGGCATAAATCCAAATTGATTATTTGACACCAAAGTTTCAACTCTTATTTGATTTTTTATTACTCTCTTCCATAATTTCATTGTATGACTCATCGACTTAATCCCTCTATAATTCGCACAGTTTTGAATATCTCTTTTATTTTTATATATGGATATTAATATGCTTTTTATCCAATCATCCGGTATTCTTTTAGTTGCTACAATTCTATTAAATAAATTGATTAACCATATGACTCCAATTTCTCCTAAGCCTTTTCAGACATTAATAGAGATCGCATCTGGCCCTAATACCTTTGCATTTTCATTTTACTCAAAGCCTTTTTAACCTCAGCATGCTAAATTTATGAAGAAAATTATTTGCATTTGTTACTCCTAGATTATCACATCCTTCTACTATTAAATTTATTAATTTTTTTTATTTAATAATTTTTTAAAATAACTTTTTATCTTTTTTTATCTCTTCTTAGTTTACTAAGACTCTATCATCTTCATCCTTCATACATTTAATATAGTGAAGATCTTTTGTTTTATTGTCTCTTAGTTTTGCTAATTTATATATAGTCTATTTACCTTCTTTCGTATCTAGTCTATTATATAAATCATCATAAGCTTTAAGTTTAATATTACTTACCACTTTTTAGCTTCTTTATTTGCATCACTATACTTTTAAAACTTTCTTCATTCCTAGCCTTTTGCCAAATTTTGTAGTTTGTCCTTTAAGCTTGATGGCAGCTTGAACTTTCTCGTTCCACCATCAAGTTTTCTTTCCTAAGTCCTACTTTTGATTCTCCTAGAACTTATTTTGCTATATTTTTTATGCATTTAGTTATTTTTTCTGACATTAAGTTGGAATCACTATTATATTCATAGTCATTTCTCTTACTAACTATTTTTTAAATAATTCTAGTTTTTCTCCTTTCAAATTTTATCATTTAATTTTTAAATTAATAGTTTTATGTTTTACTCTACATTTTATTTTATCCATATACTTGCTCCCATTATCCTATATTGTAAAGTTAAACTTTTTTCTGAAATAACTTTATAGTTTTTGCATGTTATTTTATCCACCTTTCTAGTTAAAAAAAAGTCTATTTAACTTTTATTAGATCCACTTTTAAATGCTATTAAATATTCATCTCTTTTTTTGAAATAAGTGTTTACTATTGTTAGATCATATGCCACTGCAAAATCTAACAAGCTCACGCTGGCTTCATTCCTATCTCCAAATCCATATCCTTTATATACTGTTTCATATTTATCCCTTCTTTTACCTACATATCCATTAAAATCTCTTCCCATATATATCTTTTCTCCTTATGGTATTTCTTCCATTACTTCATCAATATCTTTCCAAAATTAAGTCTTAGTTTGTTGGTCTAATCCTACTTGTGGTGCATATGCACTAATTATGTCGATTATATTATCTCAATTATAAGTTTTAGTGATTTAATCCGGTCTTCTTTCCTAGTTACCTTAACAACATATTCCTTAAAATTTTTGTCTACGATTATTCCTACTCCATTCTCTAATTATGTTTTTCAATGTCATACAATTTATATTCTATATTCTCTATTTCTCTAGATCTTTCACCTACCCGTTTAATCTCTTGTAAGCGTATTATATTTACTTTTCTCCTAATCATAATGTTCACTATCTCCATTGCTTTACCTGTTAGTGCTCCTATGTTCCAAGTTGCTACTCTAAGCTGACTATTATGGATTAACTTCTTTACCCATACTCGTTCGTAGTACAGAAACTCTTGCTTACTTATCACAGCATCCGAGTGCCGGTATAGTGCCCCTTGCCCATTTTTCGAAACATCCGTAGGCAGATGCAACGCGTCTCTTAACAAGGACGTCCTGGCCCTTCACATAGTTTGATTTAGTATAATCATATTTTAGGGGATTTGACGGAGTTTGACGCTGGCCGTTAGCTTCCTAATGCAACCCTCCTTCGGGCTTAGGATCGGCCTTGGCGAAGTTTTATGTGCAGAAGATCTGAAGTCTTTTCCCTTAACCATTCGGGTATTTTTTGGTTTGCTATTTATGTGAATGTTGTTACATATAATTTAAATATTTTCAAAATTGAGCCACACAATGTGTGCATATGCTGCACACAGCGCAAAAATATGACACCCACATACTAGAACTGCTTTACAAAAACAATAGGAGAATTTGTTATCTGACAACTTCCATGCTTGATGTCAATCATCAGGTGATAGAATTAAAATAAACCTAAAAAATATAAGCTGAACTAGGAGCCCTGCACAAGTAATTACAGGAGAAAACAAGGTGCTAAATTTAAGTGACCTAAAGGGCACAAAACTAGCTCACGAGAACTATATGGTGCATAGGTAGGATGAAAAGGAAAAATGGTTACAGATAGGTAAAGCAAGAGAACATTGTCAATAACATGGAAGACTACCATCAATACCATAAATTGTTGAAACTCAAGAACTGATTTCAGTTCAACAGTGACAAATGGATTAGATCTTGATAAATTTGTAGCATTATGAGATTTTTTTTGGCTACCTTGTTAACCAATATTTTTAATGTCCCTTGACATCCTAATGACTTATTAAGAGGCTACTAGGATAGCGAAGAGTGTGGGAGAGCTTGTTGTCTAATTATTAAAAAGCAAGATTTTGAATCTCATTGAATGGGAGTGTCCCGGTTTCTCTATGGAACAACATGCCCCAACGTTCCATCCTGTTCCTATGGCCATTTTGATAGAGCATTCTAATACCCTCGTTTCTCTCCCCCTTCAACTTTTGGTTTTTTTTTTCTTTTTTCTTTTCTTTTCTTCTTCTTTTTTTTTTCTTTCTTCATGTTGTGTCCTTCTTTATTTCTCTTTTTTCTTCTTTCCTTCCTCTCTTTTCTCTCCTTTCCTTTGATTCTTTCCTTTTTCCTTTCTTCCTTGCTTTCTTCTTCCTTGCTTTCTTGTTTTTCTTCTTTCCTTACTTTCTTCTTTTTCTTTCTTCTTCCTTTCTTACTTGGTTAAGCTTTAGTATCTTGCCCTCAGCCTTGATTTCCTACAAAAAGGGGATGGGATGGCTAAAACCAAGGTCCATCGTATCGGATGCTAGTATCGAGCCAAATGGTTTGGTACAGTCCGTACCATGCCAACCCAATAGCATACCAGTTAGGTAGATTAGAAAGCTCCCACCCATGTCTGCCATTGTATAAGTCCAAACCGTGTAATTTGATCCAATGTGAGGTAGTTTGGTTATAGTTCAACATATCAGTATGGGAGTGGTACAAACGATTCAAGTGGTTCATCCCATATACCAAATAGAAAGGCAAAACCATTCGATTCTAGGCCGATGTGGCTCAATTCAGGATGATTTGGCTAACCCTAACTAGGACTCCTCTTGTCCTACCGGGACTTAAAACATCTTCATAATAAGGATATCAAAGTAGTGGATCACCCTTTATCATTTCTGTTGTCATGAATGAAAAAGTAGGCTTGGGAGTTACAAATCCTAGTTATGAGAAATTGATACTGATTTCATAAATAAAGAATTTTATATTTCTATATCCTATGAGATCCATATGTGTCAGAGAGAGAAATAGTGACTTGTAGGCCCATGTAAAATGGTAACTTGAGTATTAAACATAAATGATTGGAGGAGGTTGGAAATAAGAAAGATAAACAGCAAGAGTGAATTAAAAATATAATATATTATATGTGACAAGGTTTTAAATATCATGAGACAAAGGTATCCTAGTTTTTTCACAAAACGAAACACCTTGCATCTGTCTTATCCCAATCACCACCTAGTCATGCATCCCAATACTTGCTTGGAATGCATATTTCTTTAAAAAATATATATATGTGAAGCTTTAATATTTTATTTTATTCTTAAACATATTTAAACTTCAAAAATTATATTTTATGATAAATTATAACTATTTAAAATTATAGTGTAAATGTATTATGGCCAAGACAGGATGGGATGGATGGTCGAGATTGATCCTAGAATCTGTGGATAGGATGAGATGGCCTAAATGGTCCCCATCCTACTGAGACTTGAATCACTACGAGATACTAAATTTAAAGTGGTCTAAAGGATAGGATAGGAAGACTTACATATTTGAGGAATAAGTTCATATAATAATATACCAATCATGTGAGTCCATGCAAGAAAAGATCCATCATACAAAAAATCTTGGCAGAGGAAGATAAGTTTCTATTCTCTAAAAGAGATGAGACCTTTAACTATTTACTTTCTTCATAATAATAGGTAAGACTTCATTCTCGCTTTGGTGATATGTTGGAGGCTATGCTATCAAGGTGTGGCAACTTGTTTAAAACATTCCAAATGGTACAAAGACCTTACTTGAATCATAAGGTACGAGGTCGCAAAAAATTATGAATTCCTAAAATTTTGCTCACATTAAGTATTTCCATTTTTGCAGTTTTTAACAATTTCAACTATTATTATCACAAATCCAAAATGAGGGTGAGTTTTAGCACAACAATAAAGTTGCTTCATTATATCTTAGAGTTCATAGGTTCGAAATATCTAAATAGCCTCTTCAGGCACAAGAGTAAGGATATATATATATATATATATATATATTACAATAGCAAAAGCCTCACGCAATAGGCTGTCCTTTTATTATAACAAATCTAGAAATCTATCTTTATTATTCACTTTTTCCAAACTCAACTCATCTAAGCCTTTTCCCAACCATTGTTTTCCAAAAGCATAGGAAATATAAAAATTTTGTAATTTTATCGATGCTATAACAAAAATACAATAATCTCTAATAAAGTCAGAAAAAGGACAAACATTATAAAATTATCAAGTCAAAGTGGTAAGCCCATGACAAAAATAGTATTGGAGCATATGAGAAAGATATCCTAGAAGGGTTGGAAATGATCGTGTTCAACTGTTCAATTACAGAAAAATGGTATTATATGTCCCTTATTAGAATTTTATCTAACAACAAATGAAATTGTAAGACTTTATGCATAGTACCCAAGAACACATAAGATTTTGTGCATAGTACCCAAAAAAACAAAAGCAGTTGAATTCAAATGAAGCCTTGCAACTTACTCACTGATAGCCTCATAAACCGTCCCAAATGATCCACCTCCGAGACGCTCACCTCGTATCCATGCCCTGATGTTCCTCTTGAAGTTCACTTTGGGTGACATAGCAATCATCGCATCATCAGCCAAGCTAGAGACATCTCTTAAATTCTTCGATGTTGACCCACTAAGATCTCTGGTGTTCTCTCCCATCCTCTCGGTGGCTTCACCCCAATTACGCTCATCCTCATCAGTCAACTCATCCTCCTGACAGTCGAAAGAATTCCTCCCTGCTTCAGGACCCATGCCACCGTCTTCATCCTCAGGAGCAAAGGACCTCACAATATCCCAAGTCGAGCTCGCCTTGTCAGCAGGAGGAAGGGAAATTGACGGCGGCGGGGTGAGCGTCAGCCCAGATGGTGGAAGGGCAAGAACTGACATCCCCGCCGGCGGCATAATAGCCGGTTGTCGGGTGCCTCTAATTCCTCCATCTCTCCCTCCAGAAACTCCACTATGCTGGAAATTCTCTTCAGCGTCACCTCCTCTGACCTGAATTCCAACTCTAAGGCTGCGATCCTCTTCTCCATCAGTCGAGATAGCCGGCGGCGTACTGGGAATGGAATCGCTAGCGACAATAAGATCGGAGTAGAGGAGCCGCGACGGGGGGAGGAGTTCGTCGGAGGAGCGGGACTTACGGGCCTCCCAGGCGGAGGCGGGAATAGCGAAGTCCTCGGGGCCGGAGAGGCCGAGGCTGTGGCAGATGAGGTCGAGCTCGCCGTCACCGCCGCCGAGGCGGAAGCTGGTCTGGGCAGAGTAGTCGGTGGAGGAGCGGGTACTGCGGAGACTAGTTGGCTCGTCACCGGTTGACCAAGGCTCCCTGGACGCCGGCTCGTAGTCCGCATACTTGATGGCGTTGCGGCGGTCCAGCCGTCGGACCCGCGCCTTCCCCTGCGGCTGCGCCCGCTTGCAGTCCATCGGTAGGCGAATGGCGGTATGGCCGGCTGGCTTTGTACTGTTGTGGTCATGGTGCTGACTCGGTCGATTGGGCCCGTGAAATCAGCAGCCATTGACTTTCATGTGAGAAGGCCTAGGAGGATTGGTCAAAACGAGATGTCCGCACCCTTGCAATTGATGCCAAGGATAATCCAGTAAAAATAATTATTTTATATTTTATTACTTATTTATTGTGTATTAAAGCATCGATTATTTTTGTTGATAAGATGTTGCTGTCTTTAATTTTACTAAATTAATTTTGATCATCTAAACTAAACCACAAAAAAAATGGAAATAGATGAGAATTTGTTTATGACGTTAGTCCCTCTCTAATAGGATTCTCTCTGGTTGCAGGAATTTTGAGGTGGATTCTAATCTCGCACAGGCGACTCGCTAGTTGCCCTTGTGCTTTCCATGGAATATCTCATATATAAACAAATTACTTCCGCCATAAACAAGTTCCCTGTTACTGATAGAATTCTGAATATGTATCTATTGTAGTTACTCATATACAAAATTTATACCTTGACCTTGTACCGCAAAAAATATTCAGCTTGACTTACCTCGTCCGTGATTTATTACTTCCATGACTTGTTTTCTTTTGATGCTTTCATGTATGCATCAATTGATTAGTTAACATATTCATTTTTTTTTTTTTTTGTAGCTACATTGATATATATATCTTTTGTATTATTATTTTTCATTAAATTTGTTAAATTCTTTCAGAAGACTAAACCTATGCAGAATGCGTGATGATTCTTGAAATTTCTTAGCACGAGATAAAAGTAGGTATTGGATTTACTTAAATTATACTCCACTAATTTAGTTTTTTTTCTACTTAAACTTAAAATTTAGGATTTTTGTGCACTTCTTTCTAATTTTAAATCGTGATTAGCTTCAGTTGAGTTTCACCTATTATAACTATATCTAATAAGCTCATTTAAAACAACTAGCACAAAAGGTAAGGATTTAAAGTGTATATTTGATGGAAACTATGTGGCTGGTAAAAACCACGTATAAGTTGACGATCAAATTATCTGACGACAAGAGATATTTAAAAAGTCAACGGCTCTAGCGAGAGCGGTTCCTAGGTGGTCCCAACAAGAGCGGCTCCTAGGCAGCCTCAGCAAGAGCAATCCCTAAATGGCTCCGAGACGGCTCTGAGATGGCTCCTAGGCAGCCCCAGCCAGAGAAGTCCCTAGGCAGCCCCGAGGTGGCTCTTAGGCGGCCCTTGTCTGCGGGAGTTTCTTCATTGGCCTTGGGTCCTGAGCGGCTACCATTTTGCCTTATCTTCAAAACTCATCTCGACTTCCCGAGTAAACCTCTGCCTCCGACAAAGTCGGGCTCACCAACCATCCTCGATCCATGTCGGTCCAAAAAAACAGAAATAGTCAGTTCTAGCATAAACCCCAAAAGTCATAACCCATCAGGCAACATTAATAACTCTTACCAGATGAGGCTCCAAAAGTCATAATCCATCAGATGGCATTAATGACTCTGATAAGATGAAGCCCCAAAGGTTATAATCCATCATGAGATTACAAATCTCCAACCCAATGAGGCCCAAAAAGTTATCAAGAAGATTTAATGACTCTGGCCAAATAAGCCTTAAAATGTGATCGCATGCCATGAAGTACCAAATCACCAAGGGGGAAAACTCAATCCCACTGGCTCTGACATTCTATATGCAAAAGTCATGGCTCATCATGAGATTCTAATCATATCAAGCAAGCCATGCGGCCTCAAAGTATCAAGATGAATGGTAAGAAAGACCCCAGACTGAGGTATGAACTTAGAAGTTCCGGTCATCTTTTTTCCTAACTCTCTTTCTCTCTCATCTTGAGCTTCACCAAGCTCACAGCTGTGATATCGATCACTAACTTGAGCGTTGGAGGGTCCCTACCAAAATATTCGGTATTCGAGACTTCCTGCAGATTGCGGTGTCGATGTAAAGTTTCTCCAACAAGCTGATGGTATATCAGCTGACGCTCAAGGACGTCAGCTCAAGGTGATCGGGCATCATCAGATTGGCGCGCCAGGAAGGGAGAAGGATTACTCTGTAGTCCTGAGTTGCAAGTTTGCCCTCTCCCAAACAACAATGGATGCAACGCATGCTCAGAAGGTTTCTTCCAATTCCACTGGGGGGCACCCCCATCGTGTCGAACTATCAGAGGCCAACTTTTCTATTCCTCCATCACCATCGATCTCAGCTATCCCACAAGAGCAATTGGCCAACCTCACTCAACAAGTCCAAGCTCTCATTGGGGTAGTTCGCGGGTTACAGGAGCAACGACCAGCAGCTGCTCAATGGCAATCCGAACCTTCTGCACCATCCGCAACCGCCGCATCGGCTAGTCAACAATCTACTTATTGAAGACCCTCTCCAGAGGAGCATCGCCATCATCAATCTTCGTCTAGGCACCATCATCGGAAAACCTCCAAGAGGTCGTGATCTCTTGTCCATCACTCCGGCAACCCCTCTCTCAAGCGCCGATGGGGGAAGGAGCCCAGGGGCACATATCACCATCAGCATTATCATTCTCCCTCCTCATCGTCTAAATCGGTGAGCGAGTACCTTATTGGCCGGATGGAGAGGCGATTGGAGGAGCTCAGCTAAAAGCTCAATAACCAACCATGGATGGACTATGATACGCTGAATTATGAAAGAACCTGTACCTCATAGGTTTTGTCTTCCCCAGTTGGATCCTTATGATGCTACTATAGATCTACTGGACTACTTAGAGAGTTATAAATCTCTCATGCAAGTCCAGGGGGCGACTGATGCCCTCCTATGCATTGTCTTTTCTGCTACTCTTCGAAAAGCTGCGCGCGTCTGGTATTCTCGTCTACCTCCGCGCAGCATCGACTCCTTCAGACAGCTGGAGAAAGCCTTTCTAGCATAATTTGATGCCAGTGAAAGATTCTTCGGGTAGCTGACAGTCTATTCTTCATTCAACAGAATGAAGGAAAATTATTGAAAGATTTTATAGCCCGATTCAAGACAACAGCCCTCGAGGTGTATCACCTTGATGATGTCGTGGCCACCCTGGCCTTGAAGCGAGGACTCTGCCTCTCTCGCTTCACTTATTCATTAGACAAGAAGCCTTTCAGTTCTTATGCCGAGCTTTTGAATCGTGCACATAAATATATTCGTGCCGATGAAGCTGACTTCACTTGGAGGAATACAGAGAGAGGGGCTAGCAACAAACCGATTCGTGAAGAATCGACCAGACCTCCTCTTAAGAAGTCTGATCCCTCGCACCGACCAGATAACCAACGCCATAACTTAACACCTAAAGAAGAAAATTTCACACTTCTCCTCGCCCTAGATCTCATATTCTTATAGAGATTGAGAGTGAACCCTATCTCCAGCGTCCTCCCTCCTTGAGGCCAAATGCCACCTACGACAGGAGTCGCTATTATCGCTTAGAGATTACGGCCATGACACTAAAGAATGCCATAACCTGAAGCGTACTATTGAAGAGCTCATCCAAAGGGGTTATCTTGGAAAGTTTATCCAGAAGGGAGGACCTCTGGCTATCCCAGCGTTGATGGGGCCCCTGTTGGGTTACGGAATAAAAAATCCCGATCTAATTGGAATAAAATTGCAGCGGAAACAAAATAAATTTATAACCCACCAAGAATCACATGCGTTTCATAAAAACCGAAAGAAGGATAAACAAAAATATTACCTTTTGTTATTACCTTTTGTTATTACCTTTTTAATCAGTATGTAATCCTTCTGTTCTTGTGTTGGGTTTTCTCGGATCTTCAAAGGTGCTGCCTTTCAGAAAGACGATCACCCTCTACAAGTATCCACACACGAACGGACACCAAAATGGTTTTGAATGCTAGTTCAACCATTCCATTTTTCAAAAAAATGAACCCATATTTTTAACTCTCTATTTTTCCATCTTTAAGGCAAAAGATATGATGCTTCAAAAGCCCCAATCGACGTGACCTTTCAAATGCCCCAATCGACGTGACCTTTCAAATGCCCCAATCGACGTTACCTTTCAAATGCTCCACAGACTCTAAAACGTATATATCGAACATATATACAAGCCTGCTAGGAATTTTGGTTAACTAAGATTTTAATTGATATTTATTTAAAACTCCTTTTAAATAATAACAATTTAGATCCTTTCCTTACAAAATAAGGAATATATATTTTTAACCAAAAAAAACTTTATGGATTATTTCCTTATCCAATAAGAAAATGTAACAATTTAATTACTTGTCACAATTTAAATTATGAATTTAAATTTTTCAAAATTAAACTCGAATCTAAATGACAACTAATTATTATTTGTAATTTAAAATAATCTCATCATTTTAAATTATATAGAGAGTAACAAATCGTAACCATTATTGTCTGTTCTTAGTGTGCGACCCTATAGGTTCAATTAACGTTGGCAGTAGGCCTAAATCACATTTTGAACCTACAAGTCATAAGTGGCCTCTAGCAAGACATTATGACTACCCAAGTTAAATGAAAAGCTCATGTTCCGAGACAACCTTAAAGTAGCTATTAACATAATCCTTTTGTCACATGATATCTTGATAGAATATAAGGCATGGATAAAGTCAACCTTATATCTCTCTATCTTTAATTTCTCGAAACCCAATTAGACTAACTAAACAAATGATATTGATCTCCATCAATTCATTTGAGCATGGCCATGCATTTCTTAGTCTCAATCATCGAGGGGCCCAGAGATATCTCTCTTATAATAAGAGGGACAAATTCTATCTTAATCACTCATATCTCACTACATGATTCTTATTATGTTCAATCATAACCTTTATAATCATCCGGTTAAAGACAACGTTTGATTATGTCAAAACATAATATTCCTCATGTTGAGAACTATGGCAATCTTAGGTCTAAGGATTTAATGACACAACTACTAGAGATTAACTTATGACTTTGATCCATGTATTAATCTCAAGGCGGGTCTTGTCCAATATTTGTTCTCAATAAATACATATAAATTTGATTTGTATCTCATACACATATTCATCCCATGAATATCAATCAAATTTCATACTAATCTTAATTTATTGTTATTCCCACAACAATAACCGATTAGGGACATTTAGAATAATTCATAATATTATTCAAGGATATTATTATATAATAAATGCAAATTATGATAATAGTAAATGTTCATAAATATTCAAAATATCATGTCCATACAATAGGCCTAGGGCACTATTACTAACAGCCCCTGCCTATTCAGGCCAACATCGACAACACTCCAACGGAGCGGATGGTGGGTATGCTCTCATGGGGAGTGGCTTCATCTTTAAAAAGATCAAGGAGGGATAAGGGAATAGAGAATGTAATCCTCTTTTCTGAAGGAAAATTAGCGGGGAGGGGTAATTTGAATGATGATAGCGTAATCGTCTCCATGACGTTCACTAAGCATCCTGTAAAAAGAATACTTGTAGATAGTGGGAGTTCAGCAAACATACTTACTTATAATACTTTTGTTCATATTGATTTATCTCCCGACTCCTTGCAACCGGTGACTATGCCTCTAGTTGGCTTCACGGGAGACTCAGTAAGGGTCGAGGGTGAAATCACCTTACCAGTCATGGCAGGATCGCCGCTATATCAAAGCACAGTCCTAATGAGGTTCCTAGTAGCCCGAGTGCCTCTAGCATATAACGCTACACTCGGTCGGTCTGGTCTAAACCTTTTGGACGCGGTAATATCTACCAGGAACTTGCTCATGAGGTTTCCTACCAGTGGAGGGATCAGCGAGATGCATGAAGAGCAAAATCCTATGCAATTATGTTACCATATGGCTCCTAGCCCTCAGAAAATGATGACTCCACCAACTTCAATGTTGCTCGACCCCAGAGAATCTAAAAGAAGAGGAGAGTTAGCCAAGCACTTGCTATCCTATCCGTTGGGGGAGGACCCTATGAAGATTATGCAAATCGGCAAGCTCCTTCCTCTAGAGATGAAAAATCAGCTCCTCACTTTCTTGCGAGCAAACTCATATGTCTTTGCATGGTTAGCATTATATATGCCGTGCATCCCTAAGGAGGTAATTACTCACAAGCTTAATATTGATCCAAAATACTGGCCCATCGATCAAAAGAAGAGAAGTTTTGCTCTCGAGCGGTAGAGAGCCATAGATGAGGAGATCGGTAAACTGCTTGTCGCTGGCCACATCCGAGAAGCTCAATATCCGAATTGGCTAGCCAATGTAGTCATGGTTCGAAAAGCGAATAGAAGTTGGCGCATCGTATCGACTTCACTGATCTTAATAAGACATACCCCAAGGATAGCTTTTCGTTGCCACGGATCGACCAATTGGTGGACTCTACTTCTGGCCACAAGCTTCTCAGTTTTATTGATGCCTTCTCTGGGTATAATCAAATAAGGATGGATTTGGCAGATGAAGAAAGCACCTCTTTCATCACTGAGAAAGGCATCTACTACTATAAGATGATACCCTTCGGACTGAAGAATGCAGGGGCCACTTATCAGAGATTGATGAATAAGGTCTTTAAAGGCTAGATTGGGCATAACATAAAGGTATATATGGATGATATGCTGACTAAGAGTATTTGCAGTGCCAACCATGTTGCTGATTTAGAGAAAACATTTAATAACCTCCGGCATCATCAAATGAAGCTCAACCCTCATAAATGTGCATTCGGTGTCACCGCTGGGAAATTTATGAGTTTCCTAATGACCCAGTGGAGGATTGAGGAAAATCTGGAGAAGATCCAAGCCATCCTTAATATAAGACAACCAGTCAATAAGAAAGAAGTGCAATGACTCACCAAAAGGGTAGCAACTTTGAGCTGATTCCTGTCTAGATCGATCGAGAGATGCTTGCCCTTCTTCAAAGCTCTACGCAAGGTCGACGGCTTCAAATAGATGAAGAGCTATCAGACATCCTTTGAGGAGCTGAAAGAATTTTTATCTACGCTGTCGTTATTGTCAAAGCCTAAGGAAGGAGAAAAGCTCTTCCTCTATCTTGCTGCCTCTTTGGAGGTAGTAAGTTCTATACTGGTGCGACTCAACTCTGATGAAACGTAGAGGCCTAATTATTACACTAGTAAGGTGCTCCATGATACGGAAGTCAAGTACTTCAGAACTAAAAAATTATCTTCGCTTTGATCATCTCTGCCCAGTGTCTCAGATCGTATTTTCAAGCCCATCCAATTGTGGTGCTCACGGATCAACCTCTTAGAGCTATCTTGGCTCGTCCTAACACTTCTAGTTGCCTGGCTAAATGGGATATTAAATTAAGGGAGTTTGATCTTTCATTTCAGTTTTGGTCTGCCCTGAAGTCCCAAGTGCTGGCTGACTTCCTGATAAAGTATATCTGGACAGAGGAGCAATTTGAAGATCTTCTTATGAAGTGCCCAGATGCTGGGGAGGATGCGACAAAGGCCTGGATCCTTCATTTTGACGGTGCCTCTAATTCTCAAGGGAGTGGAGCTAGTCTTATTCTGGCAAATCCGGAGGGTGTCATATTGGAGTACGCCCTCCGATTCCTTTTTAAAGCCATAAATAACCAAACCGAGTATGAGGCCTTATTGGTCCGAATCAAGCTTGCCCTGGAGCTTGGAGTAATGCACCTCAGGGCCTTCACTGACTCTCAGCTTATTTTTGGATATATCACTGGAGAGTACGAGGCTCAAGACCCTATTATGTCTCAATACCTAAATAAGGTTAAGTTGCTGACCTCTTCATTGAGCTACTTCACTATTAGCTATATTTTCAGAGGCAAGAATGCCAGAGCCGATATCTTATCATGGCTAACCACCTCAGTGGATGACAGTTTGGGAAGAACATATGTCGAACACTTGAAAACTTCAAGTATCTATGCAGCGAAGGAGACCTCCCAGTTATGCCAGAATCAATGTGGATGGATGCCTACATTTAGTACCTTACTGATGGTACTCTCCCCAAAAACCCCGTAGAGGCCAGGTTGCTTAAGTGAAGATCTTTCAAGTCTGTGTTGCCGAATGGGCAGTTGTATAGAAAGTCCTTTCTTATCCTCTCCTCAAATGTGCTGGCTCGGCAGATGCTGATTATATCCTTAGGGAAATTCATGAAGGCATATATGAAAATCATCTGGGGAGTAGATCCCTGGCACACAAAGCCCTTTGCTAGGAATACTACTGGCTCATTATGCAAAAAGATGCTGCAGAACTAGTCCAGAAGTGTGATAGTTGCCAGTGGTATTCCAATATTCAACGACAACCAGCTTCCCAACTAAGCTTGCTCTTTGCTTTGTGGCCTTTGCCTAGTGGGGAATGGATATTCTTGGACCATTCTCCCAGCTTCAGAACAATAAAAATTTTTGCTTATTGCCGTCGACTATTTCACCAAATGAGTCGAGGTTGAGGCACTAGCTAGGATCACTAAGAGCAAAGTGAAGACATTTTTCTGGAGATCTATTATCTATCGATTTGGCCTGCCTCATACCATTATCACCGATAACGGTCACCAGTTCAATAATACTACATTCAAGACCTTTTGCACTGAGCTGGGTATTTGTCATCGGTTCACTTTCGTAGGACATCCACAGACTAATGGAGAGGCAAAAGTCATGAATCAAACCATTCTTTGAGGATCTAGAACCCGATTGGATGAGCTTAAAGGCAGATGGGTGAAGAAACTCTCAAATGTGCTGTGGGCATATCATATGACTCCTAGAGTCCCCACGGGAGAGACTTTTTTTAGCCTTATCTTTAGATCTGAAGCGGTTATCCTGGTGGAGATTGGCCTTTCCAGTCCCCGAGTAGAATCGTATAAAGAAGAAGACAACTCTGAACAACTAAGGGCTAACCTCGACTTCATTGACGAGACCCATGACCGAGCGCGGCTTAGAATGGCCATGTTCCATCAACGACCGGTGAAATATTATAATGCCTGGTTCGCTACAAGACATTCTGTCCTAGAGATCTAGTTCTTAGGAGAGCTAAAACATCTAAACCAACTGAAGGAGGCAAGCTGTCCCCAAATTGGGAGGGGCCTTTCCGAGTCACGAGAACACTTCACCAAGGAGCTTACAGACTTGAGGAGCTAGATGGACGGCCAATTCCACATACTTGGAATGCGAGTAATCTATACCAATATTACCAATAGTAAGTGTATTTGGCCAATGGTTATAAAAAAAAGATTTTCTCAACTTCATGTCTCTATTTGGATTAATAGTTTCAAAAGGACCTCGGCGATCCCGCAATCATAGACACCCCCGGGCCAGCACGAGAAACCCCTATGGCGGTTCAAGTCCCATGGTCTCGGTGGCCTCAAGTCAAACTCCCAAGCTGGCACGAGAAACCCCCATGGTAGTTTTCAAAAGGACCTTGGTGGTCCCGTGATCATAGACACCCCCGGGCCGACACGAGAAACCCCCATGGCAGTTCAAGTCCCATGATCTTGGCGGCCTCGAGTCAAACTCCTAGGCCGACGCGAGAAACCCCTATGGTAGTTTTCAAAAAGACCTTGGCGGTCCTACGATCATAGACATCCCCAGGCCAGCGCGGGAAATCCCATGGCAGTTCAAGTTCGATGGTCTCGGCGGCCTCGAGTCAAACTCCCAAGCTAGTGCAAGAAACCCCTGTGGTAGTTTTCAAAAGGACCTTGATGGTCCCGCGATCATAGACACCCTCGGGCCAGCGTGAGAAACCCCCATGGTGGTTCAAGTCCCATGGTCTCGGCGGCCTCGAGTCAAACTCCCGGGCCGGTGCGAAAAACTCTCCTAGCAGTTTTCAAAAGGATCTCAGCGGTCCCATGATCATAGACACCCCCGGGCTAATGCAAGAAACCCTCGGGCGGTTCAAGTCCCATGGTCTCAATGACCTCGAGTCAAACTCTCGGGCCGGCGCGAACAACTCCCATGGTAGTTTTCAAAAGGACTTCGGCGGTCCCGTAATCATAGACACCCCTGGGCCGGCGTGAGAAACCCTCATGGCGGTTCAAGTCCCATGGTCTCGGCGGCCTCGAGTCAAACTCTCAGGCTGGCACAAGAAACCTCCATGGTAGTTTTCAAAAGGACCTCGGCGGTTCTGCAATCATAGATACCCCCGGGCCGATGCGAGAAACCCCCGTGATGGTTCAAGTCCCATGGTCTTGGCGGCCTCAAGTCAAACTCCCGGGCCAACGTGAGAAACCCCCATGATAGTTTTCAAAAGGACCTCAGTGGTTCCACGATCATAGACACCCCCAGGTATAGAGGTTTTTAGAAGGGCATGATACCCTTTGAGCCCATGACAAAGACCGGCGTGAGTGTTCAAAAAGCATCCCAGCAAAAACCTAAGAGGTGGATATGAATCTATACGTTCCCATGAAGCCCACCTATCAAATCACCGGTTCTCTAAATACGACCACGATGACAAAGGTATATCTAATTGAGTTCGAAGGCTAAGGCCAGGACACGGTCACTCAAAAGACCAAAGCATTACAAAAAAATAAGTTTGTCAAATTTAGGCGAAATGTCTTTTCTATCAATAGTTCTTTCATTTCAATAACTTCATTGTCATAATAAAATGACCGACATCAGTTGGATTACAAAATATTGAAAGCAGAAAAAAAAACTAAACCTAAGGCTCGACGGGTCCTGGTCTGTCCTCGGCATCGCCACTCTCCAGATCTTCATCTTCATGCTCAAACAACTCCAAGCGAGCCTTCGAGTCCTTTGTATCATCCATCCATACTCTGGGAAAATCAAAACCAATGTTCCCTTCGGCAATGAAGAATCAGGATTTTCATTCCTTTGTGGAGGATGGATTATTCGATATCATTTTGAACGACTTTCGAGGCCCAATGTAGGGCCACTCAGAGCTCCTTTTGGAGATCAAGCTATAGCAGATCTGAAACATGGAGAGTGTCACTGTTACCCTGACGCGACTGCACATCGATATGAACCCGATGATGTTGCACCAACTGTTTGGAGCCATCATTGTTGGACATATATTGTAAAATCTCATTATCTCCTTTACCAATGGATGATAGGAAAACCGTATATCTGCTCTTATGCTCTCTTCATAAAGAAAGACTCCATGACCTAGCTGCTCTGAAACTCTCTGTTCAGGTTGCGGTAAACATAAAGCGACATCTTGAGAAACTCGGTACCTCCGGCGAACTCTATTCAAGTCCTCCATGGTTATTATAGAAGCTACGTCGCTCGGGCCCTTCATTTTCCCGAATTGAGAAGAGCAAACTTTGAATAGGGTTGCAAGAACCTGAAGGGGCGAACCTACGGAAAAGAAATAGGAAGATAATGCGGTGGGGGATAACTCCCCTCAAACCTCTTTTTAAATTGCCCCGACGGAAGGGCAACGTATTGTCAGCAAGAATTCCCAAATTTTTGAATCACCAGCTCGGATACTCCAAGTGCTGGGACTTGCCATGTATTGCTCTCCCAATCGTTGTTCGCAAGAAACAAAGGTTTTTCACTTCGTCCATCGAAAAAATGATAGAATAGCGATGCGGCATTTATGAAAACATCATTGCACGCCTCTTCGAGTTCTCCTATTCGAATGAAGTCATCTAAAACTCTACTCCCTATGCCCAAACTTACACTTCAAACTAGAGAGTGGGGGGCATGTGATGAGTGATAAAATCATCATCATATTAATATTCGTGTACATGACAAAAGATTGAGACCACCTTTGATTTATGATCCGCTAGCTATCATATCCAGAAAAGAACAAGGCTGATACACCTCAGCGACACCGAGCTATTCCCATACCTTGGCATGACTGAGCCATTCCCACACCCCAGTAACACCGAGCTATTCCCATACCTCGGTAAAACTGAGATATTTCCATGCCTCGGTAAGACCAAGCTATTCCCATGCCTCGACAAGACCAAGCCATTCCCATACCTCGGTAAGACCAAGCTATTCCCATACCTCGATAAGATCAAGCCATTCCCATGCTTCGGCTAAGCAAGAGCGCCTCTGAACCTCTGCGGAACTAAGTGCAGAAAAATTTAAATCCAGGGTAACTCGACGAGATTCCAATCATGTGGATCCTCGACTATCCTAAATGGAGGAAAAAGCCAAATGTGACCTAGAGCATATAAGGTACCGAATCTCAAAGCGTCAGCTATATGATCGATGTTGTTGATGATAAAAAATAAAACCTACTCACTACTATAGCTAGTGGTGAATCGGGATCGTATCCTTGGGGATCAAAGGCAATTATTTCATGAAAAAAAAAAAATTATCTGTAGATGATTATATTAAGAATAGTGGTTATTAAAAGATAACAACTAATTAATTAATAAAATTAAAATAGAAGAAGCAATCCAGAAATCTGAATCCACCATGCAAATAGGTTTTATCTTCTTTTTTATGTTGCAATAGTAATAATTTTTATAAATTTATAATTAGAATAATTTATTTCTTATCAAGCATGGACCATATCAGGAGATCATGGCACATCCGCTTAGAGTATAAACTATCTAATAATTACAAGGTTAAGGGTCTAATCTATCATACTACGATCGGTCTCTCTTAGGCACGTACCGTATCCTAAGATCATGGTATGTCGATAGAAGGTACAGGCCATGTATGCTAGATCAAAACCTTGATTAGAAAAATAACTCAAAAGATATAATAAATATAAGTATAATTTTTATTGCATAGAAATTAAGAACAAAAAGAAAGATAAAACCTGATTACAAGCTTCATCATCATCCCAAGTTGAAGGAATCTAGCCACGCATTGCTGCCACCAGTATTCCCTCCATAATTTTTCTCTTTCAAACCTAAATACAATAATCTAAATAAAATAATAATAAAAAGAGCTTTGTAGAAACTCTCCTCCCCAACTACTGCCTGAGGCCCTTCTTTTATAGAGCTTGTCTAGGGTTTTCTTCTAGTCAAAGTTGAAGTTAATCGGATGCTCAAGATCATTCAGATATCATGAAAAAATTTCTTAACCATCCGTTCAACATCACCTGCCTTAGTTTACATCGAAAATCATGCAACATCATCTCTTTCTTCCTTTTTGAATAAACTGAGTCCTGATTTGAGAGTCGTCTGCATCGTTGGACTCCAAAAATCGAGCTCTTTCTATCTTCTGTAAACATCCATAAAAAATATCAATTCTTAATAAATTTAAAGTAATTAATATTTATTTTAATGATTAAATTAGGATAATAAATAGACTTATCATACCCCCCAACTTAATCATTGCTAGTCCCTTAGTAATGTAATTAAAATAAAGCCATGCATCACTAAAATTCTCTTTTGCAAAATTAAATCTAGGCTTAAGGTTGAAAGAAGCTAGCAGTATTAATAACTAAGTATTAAGTTTTTGAAGTAAATTTTGCAGTCAAAACTATCAGAAACTTTCTTACAGTTCATCCATAGATCTAGAGCACTTGTATTTGTGATGGCTAACTTAGCATTTCGGTACTAGTTTGTAAGGAACAATAGTATTTTCGCTTATCACCTACTTTGATCAATTTTTTATACACTCTCAAATTAAGCGAATGACTTGAGATAACTTTCACATTGCCTGATATATATTTTTTTAATTTTTATTTTTTTATTTTTTTATTTTTTTAGCGATATCTTTACATTGCCCACTTTTTGACGCGAACAACAACACTTAGGCAAATGTGCCCGATTACTCGATGAAAAACTAATGTTTAAACTTATTTTCTTTATATATATATATTATTATTATTTTATCAAGCTGGTAGCTTTTTCTTAAATTCAAATTTCTCTCATTGGGATGTATATCAATTACCAATTTTTAGTAATAATTGAATCTCCAATTGACCTTACAACTAATACCTAATTTACTTCGTCAGTGTGCATGTGCAATGAAAGTGCCAATAGCCTTTAAATGACCTAAGTAGGTTACTAAAAGTCTAACCAGCTAGTCTATTCCTTGGCTCTCTACGATAATTAGCCAATACTTTCTAACTCTATTACCTTTTCCTAGTCAATTTTGCTCAAGAATTTCTTTCATAGCACATGATTTATAAAATTTTAAAATTTTTAAAAAAAATTTAAAAAATATGCTAAGGTATTTTCAAAATATTTTTTAAAAAGGTTTCTCTTACCCTCCAACTTAATTCCCATTGTCTTCAATGAAGTAAGGAAGAAAAAATAAGAAAAAAACACCACCTAGACGAGATATGCCTCGTGTAATATTAGGAGTGACTGTGCAGAGTAGTCTCTTCTTCCTAAAAATAAGAAACATGAAAATAAAGGTTAGAACATAAAAATTTTTGGTTGCCTTTCAAAAAGTGCTAAGTTTAACGTCTTCAGCCAAACGTCATGGCTCACTTTGATTACCATTGTCAAAGAGTTTAATGATCTCTTTTCTTACTACTTTCTTCATGGTTGGTTTAAGTTTTCTTTTAGGATCACTTATAGGCTTGGTTTTCTCCCTTAAGTGAATCCTATTTTGAACGATCGAGGGGATAATCCCTTTTATGTTAGTCATGGTCCATCCTAATGCTTCTTTATTCTCATTTAATAGTTTTCCTTCTTGTAAGGAGTCTAAGTCGGTTGAAATAATCATAGGCAGGGTTTCTGATGGACCTAGCTATGTATAGTTATGATGCTTGAAAAGTGATTTCAATTCTAATTTGGGTGCTTCCTTTATTAATGATTTGGGTAATAGTTCAGGTACCTTTTCTAGTGGTTCAATTGGAAGTTCTCATCTTAATTTTTTATTAATTATAGCAACCTCAATAATTTGCTCCCCATCTTGATTTATACAGATTTCTAGGTCAAGCTCTTCATCAGTAAGGTCAATTGGATCATAAATAGTATCCTGAATATAATTTGAATCGCTCGTTTGATGTGTATTAGTAAGATTGAAAATATTAAGATCAATTGACATATTTTCAAAGGAAAGTTTCATTAATCCATTTCGGCAATTAATTAGAGCATTAGCTGTAGCCAAATATGGTCTACCTAAAATCACTGGAATGTGGCTCTTTGGGTTTGTTACCGGTTCAGTTTCTAAAATCACAAAGTCCATCAGATAGATAAAGTTGCCAACTTTGATCAATACATCCTCTACTATTTCCTTGGGTACTTTCAAAGAGTGATCTGCTAGTTGTAGGGTCATTTTTGTAGGCTTTAATTGTTCCAACCCTAGTTGCTCATATACAGAGTATGGCAATATATTAACACTTGTCCATAAGTCTAATAGAGCCCTATTTATGAAGGTATTCCACATAATGCATGAAATAGTGGGTGATCTTGGATCTTTGTATTTTACTAGCATGTAGTTTAATAGGTAAGAGCTCACATTGGCTGCCAGAAATGCTCTCTTAGGCACATTGATGGTCTTCTTTTTGGTACATAGATCCTTAAGAAATTTGGCATAGGCTGGGATCTATTGGATCATGTCCAGTAAGGGGATGTTCACTTTAACTTGCTTAAAGACCTCCAAAATCTTATCGAATTGAGCTGAATTTCGATTGAACTTAAGTCTATTTGAGAATGGTGCTACAACCCTAATTTTTGGTTTATCTCCTTCTGATATGGGCTCAGTTCGTGGGTTGGGCATTATGGTGCAGGCACCAGGATCAGGCAGAGGATTCTTAACCTTCTGTGGATATCTGATTAGTTTTAATTCAAGTCTTAAATTAGGAAATTAGGTTTAGTTTATTTTAATTTGAGTCACATCCAGTTCAGTTTATTTTAATTTGAATCCTATTCAGTTCAATTTATTTTAATATAAGTCCTGTAGTAAGTTTATTTAGCTTACAAGAGGAGATACCAGTATGGAAGAAGAAGAAAGGCCTGCACATAGAAGCAGTGAAGGGATGCCCAAATGCATGCCGCCCAAATTTGAATTTTTAGCCCTAAATTTCAGCAATGAAGGATGCCCATATTGCCACCCAGTTCTTTTAAAATTTCAATCATGAATTCAACCCAAAGAAGCAAGTGAAGGACGCCTAATATGACCAGCCCAAATTACTGAATTTTGAATTTTCTTCCATGTATTCAAATTCAAAGGGCACCACTTAATCCATATTTTAGGAAGAAAGTGAGCGCCAATTTTTAGAATTATTTTAAATTTTCTTTCATGAAAAGGGATGCCTCTTTTATTTCCATATTTGTATTTACTTGGGCCCCAAGTTTCTTATCCTATAAAAGAGTCCCTCTTGTATGAAAAAGTATCGAACCTTTCAATCAATCAATACAATCAATCAGTTAGTTTGAGTCATATTTTCCTTTGTGTTCTTGTGTTCTTGCTCCTGTGCATGCCTGCATCCAAGCCATCCAACCTTAAACCCTAGCCGTCTTCTTGCCATCCACCAGTGGATGCCTTAAACCCTAGCCACCCCTTGCACCCCTCTAAGCAGTCGCCCAAGAGCCCTAGCCGCCGCCTTGCTCCATCCAAGGGATGCCCAAGGACCCTCGGCCACCCCCACCTCCTTCACCACTTCTTTTTCATCTCTTTACCCTTATTCTGATTTTCTTTTTTCTTATTAGCCCTTGTATAGTGATCTTGCAGATCCCTCAGTAGCCATGAATCCAGGATTCAAGGTGATCGCCATCTAGGTCAGCTGATACTTGGCCGCAGATCCGTAGGCTCGAGGCTTGATCATTTAGCGCGCATCCACTAGACAGAGCAACCCCTTCAGCACTTTGATCTTCCCTTTATACCAGGTATACTCTCTCTAATCTATTAGTAACTTCATTGAAGGAAAGCAAGCTCTATCGGGGCTTCTTAGCCTTGGCGGACTTTCTCCTTTACTTTTCTGAACTGTTTCACGTACGGAGTTACTATGAGTTTTCATGAATCCCTCTTAGTCTATTTCTTTAGGAGACTAATCAACTGTAATCATTAATCATATAAAATTTACTTGCATGCGAATCAATCCTGCATCAGTTTGGTATCAGAGCATGGTTAGGGCTTAATTTTTAATTCACATTATTATCAATATATTATTTATTAATTAAATAGTTTCTACTTGTATACATCAAAAAATTATAAAATTTATTTCTCTGGATTTTTATAATTTAAAGTATTTTTTATAATTTTTTAAAAATTTAATTTGATCTGTGAATTAATTGCATGCCTAATTAATCACAAAAAATGTGAAAATTCCTGAGATTTTATTGATCGAATTATTTCTGCCGCATATACATCAAAAAATTATAAAATTTATTTCTCTAGATTCAATATAATTGAAGGTATTTTTTATTAATTTTTAAGGATTTAACTTAATTTAAAAAATAAATTCTGAGATTTATTACTATTTATAGATTTTTGGATTAGGGTTTATGTTTTGCATGTCATTCATCTACATTAAATTACTCTTAAGGGCTCTCATTGATGTCAGATAAGGGAGGGATTGAGACCCCTTCCTTGGCCCAAAATAACCATCCATTTATTTCGATCCCAAGCCTCTAATCTAAAACCGAGTAGCAACTTAATTGACATTTGCCTTAGAGGGCTAGGGACACCAACAGTCGATCTAGTGTACTGGAGGAGACTAGTACAAATCAATCTGGCATGTGCTCTAAAATTGGTGTCTAGAAGGGAGATCAAATGTCAAATGACTTAAGCAGAGTATTGGGGTTATTCTAATTAGGCACCTGTAATTTGCGGGATGAGCCTTTCCCCTCCCATCTATCCCAGCTGGCCAATTGAAGAGTTACTGTTAGATTGGCTTGCATTATGCCAAATTCTTTACTCTGAATGACTAGGTCTAGCTTGCCGTAGTCCGAGTCAGTTTGAGTCTTGTGTGCTTGATTATGCTTGCATGTGCACTAGATCAGGAGCATCTTTTTGCCCGTCACCACCTCCATTATAGGCTGAACCCATGGCTAATCAAAACATTGAGGATTACTTAAGGATCATCATTGAACAACTAGCTCGAATGAACCAAGACATCAAGCAATCTGAGGCTAGATTAGGGTCCAGGTTCGATCAAGTCAAAATTAGGTTAGGCATCCTAGAAGAAGCCCGTGAGGCCCACACTAAGTCTGATCATGAGATCCCACCTCATCCTAGGAGAGCCCAACAGCCTGACCTCTACATAAGGCCAAACCCTAGGGGACCTCTACATAATGATCCTCACTTTGGGGATGGGCCTAGTAGATCACTTCGACCTGATCCAGTCCTATATGTCCCCCCTAGGAGACCCAATCATGAGGCAATAGACCAAGAAGAAAGAGCCCTTAGAAGTGTCAGACTTGAAGCACCTACTTTCGATGGCTCTATAGACCCTAAGGACTACCTAGATTGGAAGGAAGAGATGGACTAGTACTTTGAATGGTATGACATGTTTGAGGAGCATAAGTTTAGATTTGCCAAGCTCAAGTTAGTACGATAGGCTAGGTTATACTGGGCCACTATAGAGCGAAGGCAAGCACTAGAGGATAGGGACCCCATAGTCACTTGGCGTGCCATGAAGGCTAGACTTCGGTCCAATTATGTCCCCACATCGTATGACCAGAGCCTATTGGACCAGTGGCAGGGATTAATTTAGGGTAGCAAAACTGTGAATGAATACATTGCTACATTCCAAGAGTATACCTTGAGGTATAATATCGTTTAGTCTGAGAAGTCACCCTATCCAAGTTTAGGTATGGCCTGAGTGTAGATATTCAAAGAGAACTCTACCTGAGAAGGGTACACGATTTAGAAGAAGTTACCAAGTTGCTAGGGATTATGAACGTTTTTAAATAGGGCCACCCTATCGTAAATCAGAGGCTACCAAGAGCCCTAGCCCATATCAGGATCTAGCCAGGCTTATCCTAGTCGTCCCATACCTACCCAATACTCAGACCCCGCCAGACTTACCCGAGTCGACCCAACACTAGCCGACCCAGTACAAGCCGAACCGAGTTGAGTCGACCCCATAATAGTACCCCTATACCCCAGAGAGAGAATAAGGGCAAATCTATAGAGGTCCAGAGAAATCCCAACCCCCAGATCAAATGTTTAGATGTAACAAACCAGGGCATATGATTAGCCAGTGCCCAGTCAGATCCCTTCATATAGATGAGTTACCTAAGACTGAGTTCGAGCCCCTAGTTGAGCCTGAGGGAGAGGTCTATGAGGCTAATACCTATCTGATAGATGAGTACGATGGAGAGGAGGAAACATTTGATTATGAAGATCTACTAGGAGTGGTTAGATGTATCTTGACCCAGACTCAAACTAAGGACCAGGAAGATTGGCGTAGGACTAACATCCTACAACTATTGTTAAGATAGGGGATAAGGTGCTCAAGATAATAGTTGATAGTGGGAGTTGTGTTAATACTGTTCTGCCAATATAGTTAAATCATTATGATTGACCACAGTTCCTCATCCTAGTCCCTATAAGGTCTCGTGGGTAGATTCCACCTCTATCCCAATCAAGTCTAGATGCCAAATACTAATCAAATTGCAAAATTATGAAGAAAAGATTGGGTGTGATGTAATTCCTATGGATGTTAGTAGTATTATATTAGGTCGACCTTGGCTTTACGATCACGATGCCATCTTGTTTGGTCAATCCAACATTTGCTTTTTTAAACATAATGGAAACAAATATGTAATACATCTAGTTCTACCTAGGGACCCAATCAAGAAAGGATCTAGTAGCCTTAAGGATAGCAAGCCAAAAGTTAATCTGAATAAAGCTAAGGAATTAGAAAAGGACATCACTGAGGGTAACTCTATTTGGATTTTGACTACTAAAGAGATCCATGAATCAGTCCAAAAGGAACAACCCACTGAAGTAATTGAGACCCTAGAGGAATTTAAGGATGTCTTCCCTGAAGAGTTGCCTGATCAGTTACCACCCCTGAGAGACATCTAATACGCCATTGATCTGATCCCAAGATCCATCCTCCCAAACCTTTTCCATTATAGGATGAACCCCAGTGCGCATCAAGAACTACAGAAACAAGTGAAAGAATTACTTAGGAAAGGATTCATTAGGAGAGATTAAGCCTTTGTGCAGTTCCTACACTCTTAACCCCTAAAAAGAATGGTACCTGAAGAATGTGCATAGACAGTAGGGCCATCAACAAAATCACTATCAAATATAGGTTTCCTATCCTTAGATTAGATGACATGATAGACATGATGGTGGGTACCACTATCTTTTCCAAGATAGACCTTAAGAGTGGTTACCATCAGGGATGAGTGGAAGACTGCATTTAAGACTAGAGATGGTCTGTTTGAATGGGTCGTGATGCCTTTTGGGCTTTCAAATACACCTAGTACATTCATGAGAATCATGACCCAGGTCCTAAAAAAGTATACGAAAAAATTCTTAGTGGTCTATTTTGATGATATATTAATTTATAGCAAAACCAAAGAGGACCATCTTAACCATCTCAAATTAATCTGTCAGACCCTTAGAGAGAATAGCCTTTATGCAAACCTTAAGAAGTATGATTTCATGATGCATAGGATTATCTTTCTAGGTTTTATGGTGACCCCAGAAGGTGTCTCAGCAGATCCTGAAAAGGTTAGGTCGATCGTAGAGTGGCCAGTACCCATGAATGTCCATGATGTCCGCAGCTTCCATGGCCTAGCAACCTTTTACAAGAGATTCATTAGGGGATTTAGCACCATCATCGCACCCATCACTGATTGTATTAGGAAGGGTAATTTCGAGTGGACTAAGTCAGCTAATAAGTCCTTCCTAGAGCTTAAGGATAGGATGACTCATGCGCCCGTACTTAGACTTTTAGACTTTTCTAAGGTATTTGAGGTTGCGTGTGATGCATCGAGAGTAGGCATAGGTGGAGTGTTAAGCCAAGAAAATCACCCATAGCTTTCTTTAGTGAAAAACTAAATAAAGCTAAACTTAGATATTCCACCTATGATAAGGAATTCTATACGATAGTATAGGCCCTTAAGTATTGGAGACATTACTTACTGTCGCAGGAGTTTGTTTTATTTTTGATTATGGTACTTCGATTTCTGAGCTCCCAAAAGAAGCTCAATTCTAGGCATAATAAATGGGTTGAATACATTCAGGCATATACTTTTGTCCTCAAACACCATGCCGGGGTAGAAAATAAGGTAGCAAACGCCTTAAGCCGTAAGTCTTTATTGAGTACTGTTAGCACCAAAGTTATAGGGTTCAATCAGATAAAAGATGAGTATGAGACCTGCTCTGACTTTATGAAATTCATAAGACCCTTCGTCTAGGACCATCCAGTACCAGTGGAGGTTATACCATCCAGGATGGTTACCTTTGAGGGACAATAGACTTTGTATCCCTAGGACGTCACTTAGAGAGTTCCTAGTCTGGGAAATGCATGCTGGGGGATTAGTTGGTCATTTTACAAGAGATAAGACTATCCTAGCGATAGAGGACCAATTTTACTGGCCAGGAATAAAAAGGCTCGTTGCCCTGATAGTAGCTCGATGTCGAACTTGTGCCGTTGCAAAACAGCAGAAGCAGAACATCGGTCTATATACTCCTTTGCCAATGCTTGATCAACCTTGGCAAGACCTCAGTATGGACTTCATTCTAGGATTACCTAAGACTCAGAAGAAGCATGACTCCATCTTTGTAGTGGTCGATAGGTTCTCTAAGATGATACACTTCATCCCTTGTTCGCAAACCTTTGACGCATCTAGGGTAGCCCGACTTTTCTTAGATAGCGTGGTCAAGCTCCATGGCCTACCCAAGACCATTGTTTCGGATTGGGATGTTAGGTTTACCAGCTACTTTTGAAAAATGCTATGGCATTTGTTAGGAACCAAACTTAATTTTTCTACAGCCTTTCACCCCCAAACAATGGACAAACTGAAGTGGTGAACCGTAGTTTAGAAAACCCTCTTAGGTGCCTTGTAGGCGAACACCTAGGGACGTGGGATCTATTGCTACCTCGTGCAGAGTTTGCCTACAACAGCTCATTGAACAGGTCTACGGGCAAGAGTCCATTTGAGATAGTCTATGGGTACAAGCCTAATCGTCCACTTGATTTAATTTCTTCACCCCTCCACACATGAGTCTTGGAGTCCACACAAGCATTTGCATAGCATATCAGAGACTTACATAAGGACATTAGCCATAAAATAATCTAAGTAATGAAACTTATAAAAGACTGGCTAACTCCCGAAGAAGAGCCAAAGAGTTCGGTATAAGGAATTCTATCATGGTTAGGCTTAGGCCTAAACGGTTCCCGTCGAGGAGCGTTAACAAACTTCATGCTCGCGGATCTAGCCCCTTTAAAGTAACAGAGAAGGTAAGACCCAATGCCTATGTGCTAGATCTGCCCTTGGATTGGGCCATTAGCTCAACCTTAAATAGTGCAAACCTAGTAGAGTATAGGAAACCGGCAGCGATTCCTAGTGATTACTTTGGACCTAACCCTCCTTTCATGAGCGAACCTACCCAAGAGTGTCCACCATCATTTTTTCCTGAGCGAGGAGAGCAAAACGAGCATATCCTCGATGATCAAGCCATTACGACCCAACCGCGGTTATCAACGCTACCTGGTCCGATGGCAGGGTTGTCCCAAATCTGACGATTCATGGATTACTCGAGAGGACTTGCAGCATCTCAACCCAAACCTACTAGAGAGATACCGGAGCCAAAATGACCCATACTCGATGGGGTCGAGTTCTTCCCATCCCGAGAGAATTGGTGTGGGCACCAGGATCAGGCAAAGGATTCTTAACCCTTTGTAGATATCTGATTAGTTTTGATTCAAGTCTTGAGTTAGGAAATTAGGTTTAGTTTATTTTAATTTGAGTCCCATCCAATTTAGTTTATTTTAATTTAAATCCTATTTATTTTAATTTATTTTAATGTGAGTCCTATAGTAAGTTTATTTAGCTTACAAGAGAAGACACCAGTATGGAAGAAGAAAAGGCCTACACATAGAAGCAGTGAAGGGATGCCCAAATGCCTGCCACCCAGATTTGAATTTTCAACCCCAAATTTTAGCAGTGAAGGATGCCCATATTGCCGCCCAGTTCTTTTAAATTTTAACCCTAAATTCAGCCCAAAGAAGCAAGTGAACGACGCCCAATATGGCCACCCCAAATTACTGAATTTTGAATTTTTTTCCATGTATTCAAATTCAAAGGGCGCCACTTAATCCACATTTTAGGAAGAAAGTGGGCGTCAATTTTAGAATTATTTTAATTTTTTTTAATGAAAAGGGGTGCCTCTTTTTATTTTCATATTTGTATTTATTTGGGCCCCAAGTCTCTTATCCTATAAAAGAGACCCTCTATAAACTATCAAACCTTTCAATCAATTAATACAATCAATCAGTTATTTTGAGTTATATTTTCCTTTGTGTTCTTGTGTTCTTGTGTTCTTGCTCCTGTGCATGCCTGCATGCAAGCCACCCAACCTTAAACCCTAGCTGCCTTCTTGCTATCCACCATTGGACGCCCCAAACCCTAGCTGCCCCTTGCACCCCTCCAAGCAGCCACCCAAGAGCCCTAGCCGCCACCTTGCCCCATCCAGGGGACACCCAAGGACCCTCGGCCGCCCCCACCTCCTTCTCCACTTCTTCTCCATCTCTCTACCTTTATTCTAATTTTCTCTTTTCTTATTAGCCCTTGTATGGTGATCTTGCAGATCCCTCAGTAGCCATGAATACAGGATTCAAGGTGATCATCATCCAGGTCAGCAGATACTTGATCGCAGATCCATGGGCTCGAGGCTTGGTCATCTAGGGCGCATCTACTAGGTAGAGCAGGTAGAGCGACCCCTTCAGCACTTTAATCTTCCCCTCATGCCAGGTATATCCCCTCTAATCTACTAGTAACTTTATTGAAGGAAAGCAAGCCCTACCGAGGCTTATTAGCCTCGGCAGTCTTTCATCTTTACTTTTCTGTGGAACGGTTTCGCGTGCAGAGTTACTATGAGTTTTTCTGAATCCCTCTTAGTCTATTACTTTGGAAGACTAATTAACTGCAATAATTAATTATATAAAATTTACTTGCATGTGAATCGGTCCTGCATCATTATATTAGACTCTGATACCTCAGGTATTTCGGGCTGATCTAGCTCAATAAGTTGTCCAAGTGGTGAGACTTCTAATTCTTCTTCTTTATATACCCACCTGGTTATCTATTTATTTCTTAGATCTTAATGTATGAATAACACTTTGTTGGTTAATCTGGGCTCCTTGTTTTGATCCTTAGATGTTTAGGTCCCTAGGATTAGCTTCGAGCTAACTCGGTAGCTTACCCCATTCTCTTTTACTGAATGATATGGCTACTTGACCTATCTGGGTTTCTAGTTTTGCAATGGATTGTGTGTATGAGTGAAGAAGTTGAGTATTCATTTCTAGCCCTTTCAATGCTTGTAACACCTTCTCTCGAAAGTAGGATCATAATTATTTGGTGGAGGTTGACAAGCACTTGGATATTAGGAATACGACATGCTTCTAAACTGGGTCTCCTGATGGTTAGGTCTAATTGATGTTGGACTGATTATAGGTTGGGGTTTCCATGAAAAATTTGGATGATTTTGCTAGCTAGGATTGTAAGTATTTGAATATGGATCATTTTCTAGTCTAGGAACCATTCGGGTTTGGGCTGGGTAGGCTTGCTCTTGAACAAGCTCAGAAAATTGATATGCAGCTGGACATTCCCCTATAGAATGAGTCGGACTTGAACAGATTATACAAACCTCATGTAATTGAGTAGATGGAGAAGATGTATTTCTAACTTGTAGAATTTGATCAAGTTTTTGGGATAGTTCGTCAATTTTGATATAGATGTCTATATACTGACCTGTGTTGTATATTCTATCTCTCTTAGGTTCTGTGGAAGAATCTCTACGAGCAGTAGACATGTGGTACAAGAAATTTTCACTTAGAGTTTCAAAAAGCTGCCATACCTCATGTTCATTTTTTAGCATAAATGTTCCTCCACATGAGGCATCCACCATTTGTCGATGCCTTTCTGATAATCCATCATAAAAACATTGAACTAACTACCATTTAGGTATTGCATGGTGCGGACATTTTCTAGTAAATTCTTTTAGTCTCTCCCACGTTTCATGAAACATTTCTCTCTCTAAATGAAAAAACTGGTTATGGCTTTTCTGATTTGATTCATTTTTTTATAGGAAAGTATTTCTTAAGAAATTTCCTTTGAAGTTGGTCCCAAGTTGAAATTATATTGTCTAGTGAATTTAACCAATACTTGGCTCTATCTTTTAGGAAGAAAGGGAATAACTTAAGCCTAAATGCCTCATCGGAGAAATTTTGAATCTTGACAGTTGAGCAAATTTCCAAGAATTCATCTAAGTGTTTATAGGATCTTCATTTGTAAGTCCATGGAAAGCTGGTAATATTTGGATTACACTGGACTTAATTTCATATTGGACAGCCTCTACTAGGGGTACTTGTATGCATGGTGAATATGTATATTGTGAAGGGGCGAAGTACTTCTTCAATTAATGTGGTGGATTATTTTCTTGATTAAGATCCATAATGCGTGCTCTGTTTGCTCTATAAGTTCTCTTTATTTCAGGATTTAAGAGTATGAGGTTGGGTTGTAACGATCGGCAACCAAGCATATACCCTACCAATATACTCTAAAGCAAACAGTAATTCAATTTTTTTATTTTTTTTAACTAATATAATAGAAGAAAAAGGAGAAGATTCTAAAGAAAATATCCTAAAAGATTCCTAGAACTAAGAGCAATGAATAATATTTGGTTAGGGTTTAATAATTATTAGCAATCAAGTTAATAAAGATTAGACTCTCTACCCTGGGTTTAACCTAGATCTAGACAGCTCCTAACTTCCAAGACTGCCTTGAAGCCCTCCAAGTAAAAAATTAACTGATCAACTAGCCAGTTAAGGATAAGGTCAGTGGGAGTCCCTCCGTCGCTTACTAAGTAAGCGAACAGAACCAATTAAGTAACCACTTTTCTTTCCTTTTCTAGACACCAGTTACGTAGTCAATCCCGACCCGGTCCAACTCTTTCGGGTGTCTTGTCCTATTGAGCTCGATTTCCTTGGGGTTGATGTCTAGTTAATTTTAGAGTTAAAGGTTTGGGTTAATGCAAAATCAAGGATTTGATTTATGGGCCAAGGAAGGGTTATCAACTCCCCACCTTATCTTGATTAAGAGTTTGTGCCCTTAAAGTTAATTATGAAAATGCTGTGCAACAAACAGATGTCCAGCTCTTGAAATTATCAAACAAAATTAATTTAATTACTTTTTAAAAAAGATTTTTATGATTAAGTTTCTAATTTCCTAATAAATTATGAGATGTCAATGAAAAAATTTTGAGTTTCATAGAAAATAAATTTACCTAAGTCAATCTAAGCATAGAAATAAAATTTTTTTATTTTTATTATATTTTATTTTTAGTTATTTTTTATTATTTTATTTTTTTAAATTAATTATTTTATGAAAAGTGTCTTAGAGATTTCTTTCAGGTTCTTTTAAGGTAAGTTAATTAAAAGAAAAAGTTGATTAGATTAAAAGTGGATTTATGATAAGAAAAAAAGTAATTTTTTTATGTTAAAAAGAAAATAAGAAAATCTAACAATTAAGGTAACTAAAAAAAGGTAATAAAATAAAGAAAGAAATAACTATTCAAAAAAAAGAATTTTTTCTATTCCTTTTTTATGTAGAAGCATGAATAATAATGAAACAATAAAAAAAATAAAAAATAAAAATAAGAATAAAATTCATGGTAATTAATTTTTTTTAAAAAAATTCCTAAACTAATCGTGCCTGGATCCCCGACAATGGCACCAAAATTTGATCGTTGTCGTTGGCGATATAAAATAAAACCTACTCACCACTATAGCTAGTGGTGAATCGGGATCGTATCCTCGGGGATCAAGGATAATTATTTTATAAAAAGAAAATAAAATTTATCTATAGAGGATTATATTAAGAATAGTGGTTATTAAAAGATAACAACTAATTAATTAACAAAATTAAAATAGTAGGAGAAGCAACCCAGGAATCCGAATCCACCATGCAAACATGTTTTATCTTCTTTTCTTTATGTTGCAATAGTAATAATTTTTATAAATTTAAAATTAAAATAATTTATCTCTTGTCAGGCATGGACCGTATCAAGAGACCACGATACTTTCTCTTAGAGTATAAACTATTTAATAATTACAAGGTTAAGGGTCTAATCTATCATACTATGATCCGTTTCTCTTAGGCATGTACCATATCTTGAGATCATGGTACGTCGATAGAAGGTACAGGCCATGTATGCCAGATCAAAACCTTGATCAGAAAAATAACTCAAAGATATAATAAAGAAGAGCATAATTTTTATTACATAGAAATTAAGAACAAAAAGAAAGATAAAACCTGATTACATGCTTCATCGTCATCCCAAGTTGAAGGAATCTAACCACGCATTGCTGCCACCAGCATTCCCTCCATAATTTTTCTCTTTCAGGCCTAAATATAATAATCTAAATAAAAAAATAAAAGAGCTTTATAGAAACTCCCCTCCCCAACTACTGTCTGATGTCCTTCTTTTATAAAACTTGTCTAGGGTTTCCTCCTAGTCAAAGTTGGAGTCAATCGGGCGCTCAAGATCGTTCAGATATCGCGAGAAAAATTTTCAACCATCCGTTCAACATCACCTGCCTTAGTTTGCATCGAGAATCATGCGACATCATCTCTTTCTTCCTTTTTGGACAAACCGAGTAGTGTCGTCTGCATCGTTGGACTCCAAAAATTGAGCTCTTTTCATCTATAGGCTCCTTTTCTACAAACATCCATAAAAAGTATCAATTCTTAATAAATTCAAAGTCATTAATATTTATTTTAATAGTTAAATTAGGATAATAAATAGACTTATCACTAGCCTCTCTAACCATTGATTCTCTAACTAACCAGATTCGAAAGCTACCGGCCTCAAACAACCTTGATTCGAATCAAATTCGAATCATGATGGTTTCGGATCCCCTGTGACATGCCCAAGGAATCAGGTAGTTGTCTGCCACCACCTTGACAACCTATATATATGCTCTATCTTGAAGTCTCCCAGGTACGCTCACTCTTTCACTGAGAAAAGCTCCATTGAAGCTTAACTAAAGCTCTCCGGCTCCTCGAGAAACCATTCTTGAGGGACTCTTCTGTGAGAGGCTTCTCCTCATATCTGATTGCTGTGAATCTTCACTGACTTGGGCGTCGAAGGATCTTCCGCAGAGGGCCACCCTCGATACTTTCTGTGCGAGGATTGTCTTGCAGGTTTCACCCATGCGAGAGATTAACGTTCAGATCCAGAGGTGGGCTGTACCTGAGTTGGAGAACGAATTTTCGCAGCAACAATGATACATACATCAAAACATGTTCTTATTTTTAAAACTTTACCATGCAAATATGCTATGTATGCATATGAAATCCATATATCAAAAACGAAGTTTAATTCTTCTGTTTATAACTCAAGCTTTGCTTCTTGGCTCAAATTCATGCTTTAAACTCATGTATTAAAACCTAGGCTCAAGGACTCATGCATCAAAACCCATGCATCAAAATATCATATACTAGGTTCTCATTTCCCAGATTTAAACACATTAAATACTCTACTAAGCATATTATATCATAACTTAGCATTAAAAATATCATCATGCTATCTCAAAATAAATCTTTTCATCGCCAGATGAGAAACCCACTCACTTAAGCACTGTTCTCCTGACTGGTATTCAATTCCGATGTTCCTGCTCCTTGGAACAACCCCTTTGACGTAAGTCATCATATATAGACACACACTATTAGGGTTACATGCACAAAGTATTTCCCTGAAACTTTGCATGCATGCATGCTCAAACCCTAATATTACATAATTTTCTTCCACCCTATCTTCTACTTAGGGTATATAAGAAACCATCTCATCTACAATAATCTATGAAAAATCTATGCTATACTAGGTTTAGGGAAGGTAGAGCTTACCTTGGAAACTAGCTTCTCCCCAAGCTTTCCCCTCCTTTTCTTCTTCTTCTTCCTTTCTTCCTTTCTTTCTACTCAATTCTCCTCTCTTTTTCCCTTGTTTTATGATGGCTTACAAGCTAAGGCATTAAGTAGTGGGTTTTAAATGATTTAACAAGATTCTCATTTTGCCCTCGATAACTCTTAATGTATACTTTTTGGAATACACATGGCTCACTTTTAACCATGATATTTTACCCTTCAATTATCTTTTCCAATTTATCCTTAGCAAAATTTGCAAATGACCTCAGAATCTTTTCCCATTTTGATCCTAAATTTTTCAATTGACATCCTAGGGGTCACCCATCGCTCACACCTGAGCATGCTTAACTTTTAGAAATCTGCTAATATCTTTAGTGTTCTTGCAATCACACACGAGATGTCCATAGGATCATCTCGAGATAGTACACCAGTCGATAGTCACCGTTGAATCACTACCCAATCACTTTTTCAATTATTAATGAATCCCACTTTCATAGTTATTTCATCCAAATCCCCACATTACTTGACTTGAAAATGAGTATCAGATAGTTCAAATTAAAATAATGACTCCCTAAATGACTACTGTGATCTCAACCTACTTCTCCCTAACAACCAGAAACCTCTTCCAAGATAGTCGACTTGCCAGTCGACTAGGCAGCCTCAACCTACTTCTCCATGACAATCAGAAGCCTCTCCTAAGACAATCGATTGGCCAGTCAACTAGCCCATGAAATGCATAGTATTTTGGCATTTCATACGATATATAGGGAGAGCGGAAGGGAGCTCATGTGAGGAAAAATAAAATTTTTGGCAGCCATTCATTTCTCTCTTTTTTTCTTTTTTTTCATTACATGTTCATTCAAGGAACTTCTAAAAGCATTTCAACTTCCAAATTTCATTTTAACCCCTTCCAAATTGCTAAAAATTGTTATTAAAATATAAAAATCTTTACAAGAGCCCCGATTATAAATCTTAATTGAATAATTTGCATGAAACTCCCAAAACAACACAAAATTTAAAAACTCAGGGCGTTGCAATTCTCCCCCCCCCCCCCGGCAGAAATTTTGTCTTCAAAATTTAGCTACTTAGATTTTGAAATAGATGGGGGTACTTCAGTCTCATTTTACCCTCTCGTTCCCATGTAGCTTCTTTCCTTTGGTGATTTTGTCATTACATTTTAACTAATGGACTTCTTTTACTGTGGAGCTGCTTAACCTCCTTGCTCAAAATTTTTACTGGCTTCGCTACAAATGATAAATCTTTCTGCAACTCTGTAAACTCAACTTAAATCACATGGGAGAAATTCAAAAAATACTTCTTAGTCGTTGATACATGGAATACATTGTGAATCTGAGATAAATCCGAAGGTAAGGCCAATCTATAAGCAAGTGTTCCAGCTTTTTCTAAAATTTCATAGAGTCCAATATATCTAGGACTTAGCTTTCTTGTCCTCCCGAATCTCATAATACCCTTACATCATGATACTTTCAAGAAGAGTTTGTCTCCAACCTCAATTTTACCTTCATATGCTTCTTATCTGCATAGCTCTTTTGTTTATCCTAGGCTGCCTTTAACTTAACTCTTATGATTTTAACCTGATCTGCTATGAGCTGAACCAAATCTGGGCCTAACAGCCTTCTCTCTTCCTCCTTATCTTAGCACACTGGAGTTCTACATTTTTTTCCATACAAGGCCTCATATGGTGCCATATCAAAGCTAGAATGATAGTTGTTATTATATGCAAATTCAATCAAAGGCAAATGATCATCCCAGCTACCAGAAAACTCCATGACATAAGCTCTCTGGTGTCTGGATGGTTCTCTCAGACTGACCATTAGTTTGGGGATAAAATGTTGTATTGAACCTTAACTTAGTCCCCAAAGCCTTTTGCAATTCTGCTCAAAAATGAGATGTAAACCTTGGATCTCTATATGATATAATTGACACAGGCACACCATGCCCAAAAATGAGTGTCAGGCAGTTCAAATCAAAATAATGACTCCCTAATCGACTACTGTGATCACAACCTACTTCTCCTTGACAACCAGAAACCTCTTCCAAGATAGTCGACTTGCCAGTCGACTGGACAGCCTCAACCTACTTCTCCCTGACAACCAGAAGCCTCTCCCACGATAGTCAATTGGCCAGTACTGGCCAGTCGACTAGCCCATGAAATGCATAGTATTTTGGCATTTCATACGATAGATTGGAAGAGGGGAAGGGAGCTCATGTGAGGAGAAAAAAGTTTTGGCAATGTTGACCTCACATTGATTTTGATGAATACAAAATAATTAAGTATTGTACTAATATCATCTTTGTCAATATTAATCTATTTTAGATTGCTTATCATGAAAGAATACACTTGCTTTGGTCTAAAGTAAATTTTGATTCAAGATACAAGGTAATGCAGTTCACTTGCCAAAATGAATTTCAAGCTTAATTATATTTGCATTGTCTTAAACTTGTTTCAATCACTTTACAAACTCTCATTTAAACTCTATGTTGTTTTAAACAATTTATAAAGGAGTTCATTTTGAATGTCACTTGGTTTCTCCCTTGCACTAAATTTTTGCCTTAAGGATTAGCCTATCGAATGTTTAATCGGGCGACCAGGAGCATGTGTCGGCCGACTGGTTTTTCATAGCTTTCTATTTTTTCTTTGTTGGCTTCATAGGAACTTGGGATCTGCCAACCGGGAGCTTGTGCCGATCGACCGACTTTCAATGCCTCTTTGTTTCTCTTGTGCTAGTATTAGTGTGATTTAATGTTGGAAGACCGAGACTTGGCGTTGGACATCCAATTTTTCATCCGGTTGACCAATTTCAAATAAGCTTCGGCTTGTTGCTGTGATCGGATGTCTATGCTGGGCTTCCAAGTTTTCCTCTTAGCCAACCAGCTTCTTAAATTAGTTGACTAGATCTAAGAGGTGCTCGGTCTTGTTCTCCCTGACACTTCTTATATTTCAAAATCTGGTTTGCCAAAATTGGTTGTTAAAAGACCAGACCCAAGAGTTGGGCTTTCAACCATTTCATTCAGGTGACCGAAATTTAAAGGTGCTCAGTTTCTCTACTTGACACATTTCATGACTCAAAAGTTGTCTACCGGAATTTATTGTTGGAAAACTAGACCCAAGAGTTAAGCTTCCAACCTTTTCATCCGGACGACTAAATTTTTCTTGGTTTTGGTTTGTGGCTTCCTGATATCTCACTCAGGCTTCTAACTCTCTTGATTGGAAGATCAGACCTTACTGTTAGGCTTTCAACTCTCTAATCGGAAGACCAGACTTCTTTGTGGCCTTCTCCCCAGCATTCACATATTTCAAATGCTGGGAGACCGGCTTGGATCGTGGGCATCCAACCTCTTGCATTAGACTTTCGATTTCTTTCCTTGGGCATCTGACTCTGGAGTTAAACAATCGGCCTTGTGCCTTGAACAGTCAGACTCCTCATTTAGGCTTCCAATGTTGCATGCTCTCTCTCACACACACTCCCGCTCTATTTCACAACGTTCACATAATGGCTATATTTTTTGTGTATATATGCCAGTTGAACAGTGATTCTATGTGGAATATATCAATGAGAAAAATATTGGAGTAGAAAAGAGAAATATTATTTTGAAAAAGAGAATTATTTTTGGTTTATTGAAGAGTTGCATTCATTATTTCAAAGCCATTGATGTGCATTTACTGCTAATTCTTGGCATGGCATTAAAGCTCCAACAACCCTCTTTGAAGAGCATTCAAAGCTTCCACGAAGGCTTCATTATTGTTGTTATGCTATTAAAGAAAAAAGCTACCTCGTGTTGAGCTCTTCAAGTTGTTAAGTATTTCTTATTGAAAATCTGCTCATTTATTAGGAGTGTCTTGTATTAAACATTACATTTATTGCATCCTGATTAGTGTTTCACAGTTATGAAATGTGTGAGGGTAGAGGCTTACCCTTAGGTGTATTTGTAAGGCTCGCTTGTGAAAGCTAGTGGTGTTTAATGGATTCCCAAGAGGTCCTTGGGGTATGGACGTAGGTGTCGGGTTTAGCACCGAACCACATTAAATCTTATTGTGTTTGTGTGTGATATTTTCTATGATTGCTTGCATATTAGTTTCACTTCACTACACATTATTTATTTATGAAAGAAAATATAAGAGCACATACTTGTTAGTTAATTAAATTTTTAAGAAACTCAATTCATCCTCTCCTCTTGGGTTGCTACATCTAGACAACAAGTGGTATCGGAGTAGGTGCTCTTGTTGTTAAGCCCTAAAAGCTTAGAGCAAAAGATTATGTCAATCTTATTCAGTGAGGGACAATCCACTAATAGGCCACCTTTATTTAATGGCATAAATTATGGATATTAAAAAGCTAGGATAAAAATCTTTATCTAAGCACTTGACTATGACCTATGGAGTACCATAGTAATTGGTCTGCACACACCCACAACTAGACTAAATGGTATGGAGATTCCCAAACCTAAAACGGAATGGGTTGAACATGATGAGAAGTTGGCTCAGCTCAATGCTAAAGCCATGAGAGTTTTGTACTGTTCATTAGACGCTAATGAGTTTAATCACACATCTACTTGTTTATCTACTAAAGAAATATAGGATAGATTAGAGGTGACCCATGAGGGTATCAATCAAGTGAATGAGTCCAAAATTAATATGCTTGTTCATAGATATGAACTGTTTTAGATGGACTCTAATAAATCCATTTCTGATATGTTTACAAGATTTATTGATATTATAAATAGGCTTAAAAGCCTTGGTAAATCATATTCTAATGCAGATCTTATGAGGAAGGTATTACAGTCTTTGCCTAAGTCTTGGGAGGCCAAAGTTACTGCTATTCAAGAGGCAAAGGATTTAAATACTTTACCTTTGGAGAAATTATTGGGATCCCTCATGATGCATGAATTTCAAGTTAAACAACATACGGATGATGATGAATCAAAAAGAAGGAGAACAATGGCTCTTAAAATTTCTGATCAAAAGAAAGAGTAGGATGATTCTATGGGAAAGTGATGATGAGGACATGACCCTTATCACTAGAAAATTTAAAAAGTTTATAAAAATAAAAAAATTTAGAGGAAGAAAAAGGCCCTTTGTTAAAGGAGAAGGAAATAAGGAGAAAGAAAAAGAAATTATTTGTTATAAATGCAAGAAACTGGGACACTTTAAATCTGAATGTCTATAACTTAAGAAAGGTCCCAAGAAGTTCAAGAAGAAGGTAATGATGGCTACTTGGAGTGATACTAAAAATTCAAGCTCTAATGGAGAAGAAAAAAATGAAGTAGCTAATCTTTGCTTCTTGGCAGATAACGAGGAGGTAAGTCCTAGTTTCCTTGATGATTTTTTATTTGAAGAACTGCATGGTGCTTTCTATGAATTAGTAGATGATTTTGCTAACCTTAGCTCCAAAAACAAAGATTTAAAAATTAAATTCAAAACCTTACTTTGAAAAATAATAAATGTATTGAAGAAAATGAATCTTTGAAGAAAGAAAACAAGGATTTAAAATCTGAAGTAGATAGGCTTAAACCTATAGTAGATAGATTTACTTTAAGCTCCTTAAAACTAAACATGATTTTGGATAGCCAAAGAGTTGTTTTTGATAGAGTGGATTAGGCTATAATCTCCTTAGAAAACAAAAGCTTTTGAAAAACATTTTATACATGCTGGTCAATCATCTAATGTTACATGTTTTAAATGTGGCTTAAAAGGGGCATAAGTCCTATGCATGTGATAGTATTAAGAAAATTTGGGTTTCAAAAGGAAACATATTAACTAACCCCAAAGGACCCAAGAAGCTTGGGTACATAAAAGTAAAATATGACATTGTATTTGCAGGTGTGTCTTGCAACCCATGGATCTAAAAAAAAGTGGTATCTTGATAGCGGATGCTCGATGCACATGACGGATGATAAATCATAATTCATCACTTTGAAAGCTAAAGATGGAGGTATGGTCACCTTTGGAGATAATAGCCAAGATAAAATCATTTACATTGGTAAAATAGGTATCACACCTCATACTTATATTGATAATATCTTACTAGTTAGTGGTTTAAAGCATAATTTATTGAGTATTAGTCAATTGTGTGATAAAGTTTTTAATTTAATTTTTGAATCATCTGTTTGCATTGTTTCTAATCCCGCTGACAACTGCATGAAATTTATTGGTCATAGGCATGGAAATGTTTATACTATTGATTTGAATGATTTAAATGACCATGATTTTGATTGTCTAGTTGCTATGAATGCTAAAATTGATGAATCTAATTGGTTATGTCATCGTAGACTTGCACATATTAGCACGGATCTTCTTTCAAAATTATTTAAAAAGGATTTACTCAAAGATTTACCAAATTTAATTTTGAAAAATATAAGATTTATGATGCATGCCAATTTGAAAAATAAACAAGAGTTTCATTTAAATCGAAAAATATGATTTCAACTACTAGGCCATTAGAATTATTGCATATAGATTTATTTGGGCCAACTAGAACTACAAGTCTAGGAGGCAAGCATTATGGTTTTGTAATTATCGATGATTTCTCTTGATTCACTTGGATTTTATTTTTAGTTACTAAAGATGAAGCATTTTCTGTATTTGAAATTTATTCAAAAAGATTGCAAATGAAAAGGGAGTTTTGATTTTATCAATTCAAAGTGATCATGAAAAAGAATTTAAAAATCATTTCTTTGAAAGTTTTTGTAATGAGCATGATATTAATCATAATTTTTCTACACCTAGGATACCTCAATAAAATACGATGGTAGAAAGAAAAAAGAGAACTTTGAAAGAAATGGCCCATACCATGTTATGTGAGAGCAATCTCTCAAAGTACTTTTGGGCAGAAGCAATCAATACCGCATGTTACATTTTAAATAGAGCTTTGATAAGACTAATTTTAAAAAAGACCCCATATGAGCTTTACAAAAATAGAAAACCCAATATTGCATATTCATGTTTTCAGATGTCGATGTTTTATTTTGAATATTGAAAAATCCAATCTTGATGAATTTGATGCGAAATCTGATGAAGGTATTTTTCTTGGCTATTCTTCTTCTAGTAGAGCTTATAGAGTTTTTAATATAAATACCTTAGTGGTTGAGGAATCTATTCATGTTGCATTTAATGAAACTAATGATCTTCCATCAAGGGAGAGAAAGGCTATTGATGATGCAGGAGAAATAGAAAATCAAGTGAAAGAACTTACTTTGGAAGAAAAGGAGGACTCAATTGTTCAAGCCTATCAAGAAGAGGTAAATCGTGAAAAACCTCAAGGTAATCATGACCTAGAAAGATGTTGGAGGTATGTACATAATCATCCTAAGAAATTTATCATTGGTGATCTCTCATATGGCATTAGAACTTGATCTTCATTTAGAGATACATACAATAACTTAGCATTTGTTTCTCGTATTGAACCTAAATGCTTTGATGATGCGAAGGATGATATAGAATGGATCAATGCTATGCATGATGAATTGAATCAATTTGAAAAAAATAATATGGACATTAGTAGATAGACCGCATGATCATCCAATCATTGGGACTAAATAGGTATTTAGAAACAAATTGGATGAGCATGGTAACATAGTTAGAAATAAAATAAGATTAGTAGCTAAAGGTTACAGTTAAAAAGAGGGAATTGATTTTGATAAAACTTATGCTCATGTTGCTAGACTAGAAGCTATTAGAATAACTTGCTTTTGCATGCTTTATGAATTTCAAGTTATATCAAATTGATGTTAAGAGTGCTTTCCTTAATGGATATATTGACGAACAAATGTTTGTTGAACAACCACAAGGATTTGAGAACCACTTATTTTCAAACCTTGTTTTTAAATGAATAAAGCTTTGTATGGTTTGAAGCAAGCTCCTCAAGCGTGGTATGATCGATTAAGCAAATTCTTGATTAGCAATAAATTCATTAGAGAAAATGTTGATACAATGCTATTTATTAAAAGAGAAAATGATGATATGCTTATTGTACAAATCTATATTGATGACATCATTTTGATGCTACTAATGAACTATTATGTCAAGACTTTGCAAAGTTTATACAGAGAGAGTTCGAGATGAGCATGATAGGGGAGTTAAATTATTTTCTCAAACTACAAATTAAGTAAAGTAATGAATGAATCTTCATTTGCCAAAGCAAATATATCAAAGAAATGTTAAAGAAATTTGGCATGGAGACTTCCAAACATATTGGTACACCTATGATCTCTTCTTATAGGTTAGATTCTTATAGTACTGATAAAAGTGCTGATGTAAAATTGTATAGAGGTATGACAGAATTTTTATTGTATTTAACTTCTAGTAGGCCAGATATATTGTTCAGTGTTTGTATATGTGCTAGATATCAAGCTAATCCTAAAGAACCTCATTTATTAGTTGTTAAAAGAATCTTTAAGCATTTAAGTGGCACAAAAAACTTAGGATTATGGTATGACAAACAATCTAGCATCGATTTAATAGGATACATTGATTTCAACTTTGCAGGTTGTAAATTAGATAGAAAATCTACTAGAGAAACTTACCAATTTTTAGATATTAATTTAATCTCATGGTTTAGTAAGAAACAAACTTCAGTAGCATTGTCCATAATTGAGGATGAGTATATTGCAGCTAGAAGTTGTTATGCTCAAATCTTATGGATTAAACAATAACTAGAAGACTATGGCATTAAACTTAAAGACATTCTAATAAAATACGATAATACTAATGCTATCAATCTAACTAAGAATTTCATTCAATACTCTAGAACAAAACATATAGAAATTAGGCATCATTTTATTAGAGATCATGTTAATAATGGTGATATTGTGCTTGAGCATGTGTGTACTGATTTGCAGCTCACAGATATTTTCACAAAACCCCTTGATGAATCAAATTTTATGAAATTAGAAGGGAGCTTGGTATGCTTGATCCTACTATTTAATGAGTTATTATGATTGATTAATTTATGTACTCTCTTGTGTTTATTATTTTTGCATAAAATTTATATCATATGAATCCCCACTACTTAATCTTTATGTTTATTATTTTTAAGATTTTTTTTGAATCAATTTTGAATTGTTTCAGTTGATCTTTAAATGATTTTTCCATTAGATGAAAACCCCCCTTTGGCCATCCGGTTTTGGATTTTGGCCATCTACTTTCTGAAGTGGATGACCAAATCCACAAAACCAGTCATCCAATTTTGGTGTTGGATGACCAGTTCTTAAGTATTGGTGGTCTAACTTTGTATTTTTGGATGACCAGCGCTTGGGAACCTTGGCCGGTTGGATTTATGCATGATTTCTTCATCTCCTCTTTTCATTCCCACTTCTTCCAAGCCATGAGTCTTCATTTCAAGCTTCTCCTCTTCTTCATTCAACTTCCAATCTTCTTATTCTTAAAAGTTCTTGTATCATGGCACCCAAAATGAAAATGGGACGTGGCACATCTTCTTCTCGAGGCATCAGTGAGTCTACTCCCTCTAACTCTTCAAGTTTTTAGTCCATGATTAGGAGATCTGTAGTATTTGGTAGATTAAGTGATTTTAATTTTCTAGCTACGAAAAACTTTGAACTTGGTGATTTGTTGATATTTCAAGGTTTAGAGTTTTTGGTTACGACAAACCTTCCCATTTATCCTGATCTTGTGAAAATCTTTTACCATAATATTAGTTTTGGTGATATTATTGTATCTTCAATTGTCAAAGATGTTAGAATTGATCTTAATGAGGATACATTAGGAGAAATTCTGAATATTCCTGCTAATGATAAGTTTGAAGACACTCTTGAAAGTAAAAAGTATAAAATGAAAATTATTGTTGGCATTGAGAATGCTTCAATTGTTGATCGTATTTTGCCAAAGATTTGAATGTTGAGATGAGGCTGCTGCACAATATAATCTCTCAATGTCTTACCCCTAGAAGTGGCGGTTTCGATTATGTGAATGACCATGACTTAGATATCATAATTTATATAGTGAACAAATTTCCTTTAAGCCTATCCAGCTTAATGCTCTATGTCATGAAAGAAGCTTTAACTAGACCTAGAGCAGCCCTACCCTATGGCCTGCTTCTCACCCATATTTTTACACATTTTGGAGTCAATGTAAAAAGTGAGAATGTCTTCAACCTTAGCCATACCGATGTTTACAATGAGCGTACCTTAATTTGTATGGGGATTAATAAGGTAAACGGCCAATGGACGAGAAACAAAGGGAAGGTGCAAGACCCATCTGCACCTGTCCAGGGAAAGGGATCTGCTATGCCTCATAACCTTTCTGCTGAACCTCAAAATTTTCCTACTTCATCTCAGGTTTTTGTTGACCCTACCACCAATTATTCTTATATGTTTGAAGTAAATGATCTTATGACCATTGACCCCACTCCTTCCATTAATGTCAATCCTTCTTTTATCAATAATCCCATGGCTGATCCAAATCCACCTAATGTTCCACCTCCTATCGAGAATGCTTCTCAATTAAGTCATCCTATTATTGCTAAAATTGACCTGGATGACATGAACACTTTAGTTCAAAGGATTTTTGATGTTGTCTCTATTGGCGGATCTAGGACCAACTCTTCTTGTTCTTTTGAAAATTCCATTGTTCCCCACATCTCTTCCATGCTTGCTTTCCTGAATGAAATTAAATGGATTTTATGTGATTTACAGCATAATGTTGGTGTAATTAAGGGAAAAGCATTCAATTATGGCGAAATAGTGGATATTGATATGGATAATAAATAAAACAGTTAGAAAATAAAAGTTGGCCCCCAGTCCTGGGCGGCCCCCAGTCCTGGGCGGTCCCCAGAGTCTGGGCGGCCCCTAGTCCTGGGCGGCCCCCAGAGTCTGGGGCAGCCCCCAGTCCTGGGCTGCCCCCAGAGTCTGGACGGCCCCCCCAGTCCTGGGCGGTCCCCAGAGTCTGGACGGCCCCCAGTCCTGGGCGGTCCTCAGAGTCTGGGCGGCCCCCAGTCCTGGGCGGCCCCAGAGTCTGGGTGGCCCCCAGTCCTGGGCGGCCCCCAGAGCCTGGGCGGCCCCCAGTCCTGGGCGATCCCCAGAGCCTGGGCGGCCCCCAATCCTGGGTGGTCCCCAGAGTCTGGGGCGGCCCTCAGTCCTGGGCGGTCCCCAGAGTCTGGGCGGCCCCCAGTCCTGGGCGGCCCCCAGAGTCTGGGGTGGCCCCCAGTCCTGGGCGGCCCCCAGAGCCTGGGCGGCCCCCAGTCCTGGGCGGTCCCCAGAGTCTGGGTGGCCTCCAGTCCTGGGCGGCCCCCAATCCTGGGCGGTCCCCAGAGTCTGGGCGGCCCTCAGTCCTAGGCGGCCCCCAGTCCTGGGCGGCCCCCAGAGTCTAGGGCGGCCCCCAGTCCTGGTCGGCCCCCAGAGTCTGGGCGGCCCCCAGTCCTGGGCGGCCCCCAGAGTCTGGGCGGCCCCCAGTCCTGGGCGGTCCCCAGAGTCTGGGCGGCCCCCAGTCCTGGGCGGCCCCCAGAGTCTGGGGCGGCCCCTAGTCCTGGGCGGTCCCCAGAGTCTGGGCGGCCCCCAGAGTCTGGGGCGGCCCCCAGTCCTGGACGGCCCCCAGAGTCTAGGCGGCCCCCAGTCCTGGATGGCCCCCAATCCTGAGTGGCCCCCAAATTGAGAATAATATTCATGCCAGAACCACTAAACATGATAAACCGTCGTATTTGAAACAGAAATCGAGAAATGTTAAACATCATAACGCTTTAAATGGGTCGAATAAGACAAGCACTGAAACACCGCCGTTTATCTAGAAAAAGGAGACACTGAACTTCTATTTTAGAGCCAGATGCCTTTTCTCTAACTCTGACATCCCCACTAACCCTGACATTCCCTTGGGATAATCAAGGTCATCATGAAAATCCTTATCTTCATGAGCAAGTTTCTTAATACCCTTATTATTCATTATCACTGAATGACCACGTAGCGAAAAATAAAATAATAAAAGATGAACACTTATCCTACACGTGGACCTCTGAATTAAAACAAAAAATAATAAATAAATAAAGAAGGGGATAAAAAGGAGGAAGGAGGAGGCAAAGGGGGGATTTTTTCTTCAGAAAAAGAGATCTCATAGCAAGAGAAAAATCTGGTGATCCAGCATCAACAGATTGGCGCGCCAGGTAGGGGAATCATCGTCGGAGCAGTGAGATATACCTGTTCTACGATTCCATAAACATGAGCTCCAGATCTCTGGAAGAAGATCCCACTGATTGGTCTGGGGGGCATCTTTCGCCTCCCAATCATGATTTCACAACTCTTGGCCCTTCTCGGCCGGTGAAATCGAACCTCCGGTTCTTTCTTCACCACTGCCGACTCCGGCTATTCCTCAAGACCCACTGCTGATCCTCACTCAGCAAGTCCAGACTCTCATGGGGATGGTTCAACAGATGCAAGAACGACACTCTCGAGGAGTCTCACAATGGCTCGAGCAGCCTCTATTGCCTAGGTCGGCTACTCCTGTTAGCCGACAATCAGCTCGAGGAAGATCTCCTCCGACAAAGCCTCTCCGCCCTTATTCCCCAGGAAGGCGGCGCTCCCAAAGCTCCCACGACGGCTTGCGCTCTTTGTCCCATTCCCCCAGTAGCCCGCCTACCGGACGACGATGGGGGAAGGAACCTTATACAGAGCATCGCTGATGGCATCATCAGGCTCCTTCCAGTTCTCCTGAACCAGCCGGAAGAAGGAGAGAAGCTCTTCCTTTATCTGGCGGCTTCCTTGGAAGCCGTTAGTTCCGTTTGGTGCGTATCGGCGACCATGCCATTCAACGACCTGTATATTATACCAGCAAAGTACTTCATGGTCCGGAGGAGAGGTATTCTAAAGGAGAAAGTGATCTTCGCTCTATTCGTTTCTGCCCGGCGACTCAGGCCTTATTTCCAAGCTCATCCTATAGTCGTCCTCACTGATCAACCTCTCAGAGCTATTTTGTCGCGGCCCGACACTTCTGGCCGGTTAGCCAAGTGGGCCATCAAACTGGGAGAGTTCGACTTATCATTTCAACCCAGGGCATCTTTGAAATCTCAGGTTTTGGCTGATTTCTAGTAGAATGCACCTGGTCTGAACAGCCTCAAGAAGAACTTCCCCGAATTCTTTCGGATAATGAGGTGACGGATCATGAAGCCTGGGTCCTCCATGTTGATGGGGCCTCTAACTCACAAGGCAGCGGAGCTGGACTCATTCTCGCTAGCCCGGAGGGCATAGTAGAATATGCTCTTCGATTTCTCTTTGAGGCCACCAATAATCAAGCTGAGTATGAGGCTTTGCTGACCGGAATCAAGCTAGCACATGGATGGGAATCAGAAGTCTTCGAGTCTTCACCGACTCACAGCTCATTTCCGCCCAAGTATCAGGAGAGTATGAGGCCCGTGACCCTATCATGTTCAATATCTGAATAAAGTTAGATATTGGTTCCCTTATTGGATCACTTTGTTATTAATTATATACCCAGAGGCGAAAATGCTAGGGCCGACATGTTGGCCCGATTAGCTACCTCCATGGATAGTTCTATGGGGAAGACCTATATTGAGTATCTGGAGGCGCCTAGCATCGAAGCTACTGAGGAAGCCTGCCCATTATCCAAAAAGAAACCTGGATGGAACCTTATGTCCGGTATCTAAAGACGGCGTTCTCCCAGTTGGTCTTGAAGAAGCTAAGCTGCTTAAGCGGAGGGCTTCTAAATTTGTACTATTAGAAGGTCAACTTTATAAAAAATCCTTCTCTCAGCCCTCCTCAAATGTGTTAGTTCAGTAGATGCTGATTATGTCCTTAGGGAAATTCATGAAGGCATCTGTGGGAATCATTCTGGAGGACGATCTTTAGCACGCAAGGCTCTCCGACAAGGATACTACTGGCTCACCATGCAAGAGGATGCAACAGAATTAGTGAAAAGATGTGATTCATGCCAACGGTATGCCTACATTCAACGGCAACCATCTTCTCAGCTAAGTTCTCTTTCTTCCCCCTGGCCCTTCGCTCAGTGGGGTATGGATATCCTCGGCCCTTTCCCCCTGCAACAGACAGCGCAAATTTCTACTAGTGGCCATTGATTATTTTACTAAATGGGTCGAGGCTGAAGCACTCGCCAAAATTACTGAGGCTAAAGTTAAAACCTTTTTCTGGAAAGCCATTATTTGTCGCTACGGCATCCACACACTCTTATCACTGACAATGGCCGACAGTTTGACAACAACGCCTTTCGGACTTTCTGTGCTGACCTCGGTATCGTGCAACGATTCACCTCCGTCGGCCATCCACAATCTAACGGAGAGGCTGAGGTTACAAATCGCATGATATTACGAGGGCTAAGAACTAGATTGGATACATCCAAAGGAAGGTGGGTAGAAGAGCTCCCGAGTGTACTCTGGGCATACCATACGACACCCAGAACACCGACAGGGAAACACCATTCAACCTGGTTTTTGGTTCCGAAGCTGTTATTCCCGTTGAAATTGGCTTGCCAAGCGGCCGAGTGGAGGCATATAATGAAGCGGACAACCTCCCTAGCTTAAGAGCCAGTCTTGACCTCATCGATGAAGCAAGAGATCCAGGCTCGATTAAGAATGGCAGCGTACCAACAACGGTAGCGAGGTATTACAATACCCGCGTCCGCTCGAAGACTTCCATCAGAGAGACTTAGTTCTAAGAAGAGCTTCGGTATCCAAACCAATGGAAGGGGGCAAACTATCCCCTAACTGGGAAGGGCCCTATCGGGTAAGAAAGGTTCTTCACCGTGGAGCATACCAGCTTGAAGATCTACGGACAACTAATCCCCCGAACATGGAATGCAGACAATCTTCGGCCAGTATTACCAGTGATGTAATGTATTTACGTAAATATTAAATAAGTCTGTACTTTTGAATACATATTTTTAAATAATTCTTCGGCTCGACGGCCCTAGTCCAAAGGACACCCCCAGGCCGGTGTAACTACCCCTGAGGAGGTTCAAGTCCTGACTTAAGCGGCCTCGACACGACAGGCGGCTCGACGGCCCTGCGGTCCAAAGGACACCCCCAGGCCGGTGTAACACCCCTGAGGAGGTTCAAGTCCTGACTCAAGCGGCCTCGGACAGGCGGCTCGACGGCCCTAGTCCAAAGGACACCCCCAGGCCGGTGTAATCACCCCTGAGGAGGTTCAAGTCCTGACTCAAGCGGCCTCGACCGGACAGGCGGCTCGACGGCCCTGGTCCAAAGGACACCCCCAGGCCGGTGTAACTACCCCTGAGGAGGTTCAAGTCCTGACTTAAGCGGCCTCGACACGGACAGGCGGCTCGACGGCCCTGCGGTCCAAAGGACACCCCCAGGCCGGTATAACTACCCCTGAGGAGGTTCAAGTCCTGACTCAAGCGGCCTCGACACACAGGCGGCTCGGCGGCCCTGTCCAAAGGACACCCCCAGGCCTACCCCTGAGGAGGTTCAAGTCCTGACTCAAGCGGCCTCGACACGGAGGCTCGGCGGCCCTGTCCAAAGGACACCCCCAGGCCGGTATAACTACCCCTGAGGAGGTTCAAGTCCGTGACTCAAGCGGCCTCGAACACGAACGGCGGCGGCGGCCCTATAGTCCAAAGGACACCCCCAGGCCGGTATAACCTACCCCTGAGAGGTTCAAGTCCGTGACTCAAGCGGCCTCGACACGCCTGAGGCTCGGCGGCCCTATAGTCCAAAGGATACCCCAGGCCGGTATAACTACCCCTGAGGAGGTTCAAGTCCGTGACTCAAGCGGCCTCGAAGGAACAGGCGGCTCGGCGGCCCTATAGTCAAAGGACACCCCCAGGCCGGTATAACTACCCCAAGGAGGTTCAAGTCCGTGACTCAAGCGGCCTCGAATCACGCTGAACAGGCGGCTCGGCGGCCCTATAGTCCAAAGGACACCCCCAAGCCGGTATAACCTACCCTGAGGAAGTTTAAATCCTTGGCTCAGGTAGCCTCGACTTAGATGGTTTCGAGTCACGCCCGTAGGCAGATACTCGGTTACCTCGAGGTACAATTCTGCGAAAACACTAAGTGGCCCCACAATCCCAAGAGCTTCGTGCTCCCTTGAACCCAGGATTAGCTCCCCTGCAGGGCCCCTAAACTGCCTTATCAACATTCTAGGACTTACATCTTAATACAACACACCGGAAAACGACCCGAAGACTAGGATTTCCTGCCAACTCATGGACGGATTCCCTAATCCATAAGTAGGAATCAAGGATTAAGCAGATGAAATGTTAAGTAACACCAAATAAATAAAGGGTAGCATCTGCTCATTTAAAGTCAATCTACTAGGAAACTTTATAAAGTCTTGTCAATAGACAGACATTCATTACAAAAAAGGTCCTTTAAAAGGACCAAGTCAAGGATAGAAAAACTAAAGCTAAAGTCAAAATAAATTTAGGCATCCTCAATCAATTCTCTGAATGCTCCTTCTCTGTATTGGGATCGGAAGCCGGCTCCTCAGTGAGGGGCATTTCTGCAGCAGAATCTTTGGTCGCCGCCACCCTACCCGCCACGTCTTCGACCTCCATATCAGGAATTTCTTCGTCCACAGGTCGAAAACGTTCAAGGTTCTTTAAGTTGAAGTGTCGGGCTAACATCCGTTTACACCTCTCAAAGCCTTGAACAAAGGCGTCTAGGGCGGCCTCCTGGAACTCCGATTCAAAATCCGGGGAGCCCTTGTACTCCTTGATAGCATCCGGACTTTGGCTTCGGCTATGGCAACCTTTTCTTGAGCTTCGACTTCGGCCGCGGCCACCTTTTCTTGAGCTTTGGCCTCGGCCTCAGCTATCTTCTCCCGGGCCTCGGCCTCGACCGCAGCTATCTTTTCCCGGGCCTCCGTCATCACTATTGCAACTCTATCGAGAGCGTTCTTAGCGTCTTTCTCGGCTAGAACCAATTTTTCTACAGCATCGCGAGCCGTAGCTTCCGCATTATCTGCTCAATTTTCAGTATGTTCCAGCCTAAGAGTAGTTTCTTTTAACCTCTCTTCCGTTGGCAACAACTTCGCCCGAACCTCAGATAGTTGGGCATCTAAGCTCTGCAGCTCCATTTCCGCCTTTCTCCGCCAGGTCCGATAATCCTCCCGAATAACCCGAAGGTCGTGTAGCGCTTTTGACTCTCGGGCCTTCGTCTCCACCAACTCTTTGTCTAAGCTCACACTCCAAGACTTGGCCTTGTTTAAGTCTTCGCGCAGTACAAAAAGGCCATTAGACATCTGCAAAATACATTCAGTGAATGCCCAATTCGATAATCACAAAAGGAAAAGGTCGAAACTTTACCTGAAGCGCAGCTGTGAACATGGTGTCAAATGACTCTTCTTGTGTTACCTTCCTCATTTTATCTTGGAACCTGGGCAGGATCGCAAGTTTAAGAATTGTCTCCGACAAGCAACTTTTGTACCCAGCACCCTGATTAGGCGGTTGAGGAGGTGGAGATAGATTTCCTAAAGCATCTGAGGGAGCGGGGGCAGGAACGCCCACTTCCTTTGACGATGAAGGACCTGGCAAATCGATTTCGACTGCTTCCGCACTCCCTACAGATCCCCCAGCGCCCTTAGTGGGGGATGGAATGACCTCCGGAAGCTCCCTCTCGACAGGATCTCCTATCGGGATCCCCGTTGGAGGACTCGTCTCTCCTTCGCTATCTTCTATCAGGGTCGCTTCGGGAATAGCCGCCGGAGGCTGGGCCTGGCAATCCGATCCTGACTGGCGGGGCTTTTTAGGTTCGTTCCCTACCGCGCCATGCTCGCTCCTCTCTCTCTTTCGAAGGTTTGATACCAAAAAGTCTGGAGAAAACTTCATTGCTGCAATATAGTGAACATAGGGTTAGCTAAAAAAGACACCAAATATGTTAGCTAGGAATACAAAGAAGAGAGATAGGAAGAGGAAAAGAGAGATGAATTCTTTGAGGCTCACCGGGCGCTGCAGCCAGCGACACCGGCACGAACGCAATCTCCCGGAGATTATCCTCCGATAGCAATTCTTTACTGGGGGGAATGATGGTAGAGATTAGAGTGTTGAAAAGCTCACGGTCTCTCTCATCAACACTCGCATTCTGGTTAGAACTGGTATCCGGGATACCCCAATCTACACCCAACCCCTCCAGATGTGCATAGAAAAACGAGATTTCCACCCTTTGATCTTAGAAGGAGATTAAGCCTAAGAACCCTTTTGGGCCTCGATGCGAAACTCCACCACCCATCCCTAACTGGGTTTCGAATCCTATATAGTGTCCTAAATAAAGAAAGTCGAGCGGAAGCTCCATGAAAAGAACAAAGTACTAGAAATGAAAATATAATACGAATAGAATTAGGAGTAAGCTGTGCGGGGATAAGGCGATATCGGTTCAATAAGTTTACAAAAAAAGGATGTAAGGGCAGTCGTAGACCACCCTTAAAAAACTCTTCATACAAAGCGACCTTACCTGGTCGCACTAGAGTGACCCTATCCTCAGGAAGGGGAACGGAGAGCCGAATATCATCAGGGATTCCGAACTGGGCCCTAAGGTTCCTAAGATCCTGAGAGGATATAACAGAGGCAACGTCCGCGGTCTAGCCAATTTAGAAACAACCGCGGGAGGCCCTACCTCACGACTGGTAGATGAAGAGGAAACCCTAGGGGACTAAGATAACAACCTAGACACGGGCTTTATGGACCGAGCAACGGGTTGGTCCCCACGGATGGCTACCCCTCCAGAGCCTGTCGACGTGCTTGAAGAACCTCCTCTCGGGAGGGCTCAACCATGGGGCCCTTACCTTTCCTATCTACGGAGGAATCCATAAAGAGAGAAAGGGGAGAAGAAGGAGTCGACTGACCTGGGCTTGAAGAGGTAAAAAACGCAGGAGGATACACAAAATCAAAGATTAAGGGAAAGGGATGGCTCCCCCCTTTTTTATATATATCAGACGCGATGCCTCAAGCACCGCAAGGACACGTGGTAGCCCATCAGTGGAGCCGGACAAACGAAAAGACGCTATCCTCTTAGAGATATGCGCCTCCCCTCCTTTCTCCCCTTTTTCGAAATGTCACTTATCATGTACTGGACGTTTTGAAATTCAATTTTTCCGCCCTTCTCCCTTGCACGTGCACAACACACCTGAATACAAGGAAGATGGGCGAGGGGGCATATGATATGGATAATAAATAAAACAGTTAGAAAATAAAAGTTGGCCCCCAGTCCTGGCGGCCCCAGAGCCTGGGCGGCCCCCAATCCTGGGCGGTCCCCAGAGTCTGGGCGGCCCCCAGTCCTGGGCTACCCCAAGAGTCTGGGGCGGCCCCCAGTCCTGGGGCCCTCAGAGTCTGGCGGCCCCCTAGTCCTGGACGGTCCCAGAGTCTGGGTGGCCCCCAGTCCTAGGCGATCCCCAGAGTCTGGGCGGCCCCCAGAGTCTGGACGGCCCCCAGAGTCTGGGCGGCCCCTAGTCCTGGGCGGTCCCCAGAGTCTGGGCGGCCCCCAGTCCTGGGCGGCCCCCAGAGTCTGGGGCGGCCCCCAGTCCTGGGCGGTCCCCAGAGTCTGGGCGGCCCCCAGTCCTAGGCGGCCACCAGAGTCTGGGGCGGCCCCCAGTCCTGGGCGGCCCCCAGAGCCTGGGCGGTCCCCAGAGTCTGGGCGGCCCCTAGTCCTGAGCGGCCCCCAGAGCCTGGGCAGCCCCCAGTCCTGGGCGGTCCCCAGAGCCTGGGCGGCCCCCAGTCCTGGGCGGCCCTCAGAGTCTGGGCGGCCCCTAGTCCTGGGCGGTCCCAGTCCTGGGCGGTCCCCAGAGTCTGGGCGGCCCCCAGTCCTGGGCGATCCCCAGAGTCTAGGCGGCCCCCAGAGTCTGGACAGCCCCCAGTCCTGGATGGCCCCCAATCCTGGGTGGCCCCCAAATTAAGAATAATATTCATGCCAGAACCACTAAACATGATAAACCGTCATATTCGGAATAAAAATCGAGAAATGTTAAACATCATAACGCTTTAAATGGGTCGAATAAGACAAGCACTGAAACACCGCCATTTATCTAGAAAAAGGAGACACTGAACTTCTATTTTAGAGCCAGATGCCTTTTCTCTGACTCTGACATCCCCACTAACCCTGACATTTCCTTGGGATAATCAAGGTCATCATGAAAATCCTTATCTTCATGAGCAAGTTTCTTAATACCCTTATTATTCATTATCACTGAATGACCACGTAGCGAAAAATAAAATAATAAAAGATGAACACTTATCCTACACGTGGACCTCTGGAATTAAAACAAAAAATAATAAAATAAATAAAAGAAGGGGATAAAAAGGAGGAAGGAGGAGGCAAAGGGGGATTTTTCCTTCAGAAAAAGAGATCTCATAGCAAGAGAAAAATCTGGTGATCCAGCATCAACAGATATTACCAAACTCTTTGCTGAAATTTTTATGTTGAGAAATGATATGAATTCTTTGTTGGATAGTGCTGACATTTTGAGTACTAAGATTGCTACTTTTGTGTGTGTACTGAAAAAGCTCAGTCTGCTCTTGATAGTCTTTCTAAGAATGTTTTTGACTGCCATAGCATGTCATAGAAAATTTAGGGTTTCGTTTCTCAGTTATCTCCGCAGGATGAAGATCCTTTCATTGACCTGCTCCTTATCTGGACTCATCTCGTCCTTTCAAACGTGGTCATGGATCTTCTTCTTCTCTATTGAAGTTATTAACTGATGTTTTGTTACTTTGGACCTATGTTTTTTATTAATTATGTTGTTGGTTTGTATAATCTATGCTTACTATTAAGGACCAATACTTTCATTGGCTTATAAAATATTAATGACTGAATTGTATGATTGTAAAACCTTTATAACTTGGTCTGTACTTTATATTATTTGCTTGATGATGAAAACTTTATGCTTATCCTTAAATTGTTATTACTTGCTATAATTATTTCATTCCTTGAAGAAAAGTCATACAATGAAAATGCATATTTTTTTACCTTCTTTTTGATTGATGACAAAAAGGCGAAGAAATGGAATGCATACATTTTTATCTTTATATCTTGAAATTTGTTTTGGAGGAAATGAAATGCATGCATTCTGATCTTCATGTTTTAAAATTTTGTTTTGAAAAATAGAAATGCATATACACTATACCTATGTTTTCTTACTTTGAAAGAATTTGAAACTTTGAAAAGAATTTGAAACATGTACTCTACTTTTAAAATTTTCATTATTTCAAAACCAAAATGGGAGTTATGCAATGTATCTATTTATAGCCTATATACTCTTGATAATCAAAGTTTCAGCACACTACACAAATTTTTGGCATGCATTGTTTTACTCTTCAAAATTCCAAGGAATGCTCTAATTTGGAACTATTTATCACTTGTTGAATACTTAATGATTTTATCATCATCAAAAAGGGAAAGATTGTTGGCCTCATATTGATTTTGATGAATATAAAGTAATTAAGTATTGTACTAATATCATCTTTGTTAAGATTAATCTATTTCAGATTGCTCATCATGAAAGAATACACTTGATTCGGTCTAAGGTAAATTGTTATTCAAGATACAAGGTAATGCAGTTCACTTGCCAAAATAAATTTCAAGCTTAATTATATTTGCATTATTTTAAACTGGTTTCAATCACTTCACAAACTCTCATTTAAACTCTGCATTGTTTTAAACAATTTTAAAGGAGTTCATTGAATGATTGATTTTGTGATTTAGCAACCGGTTTTGAATGTCACTTGGTTTCCCCCTTGCACTAAATTTTTGCTTCAAAGATTAGCCTACCGGATGTTTAATCGGGTGACCGAGAGCATGTGTCGGCCGACCGATTTTTCATAGCTTTCTATTTTTTTTGCTGGCTTCATAGGAACTTGGGATCGGCTAACCAGGAGCTTATGCCAGCCAACCGACTTTCAATGCCTCTTTGTTTCTCTTGTGCTAGTTTCAGTGTGATTTAATGTTGGAAGACCGGGACTTGGCATTGGACTTCCAATTGTTTCATCCGGTTGACCAATTTCAAATAAGCTTCAGCTTGTTGCTGCACTGAATGTCTATGCTGGGCATCCAAGTTTTCCTCTTAGCCAATCGGCCGTCTTAAATTAGTTGATTAGATCTAAGAGGCTCTCAGTCTTGTCCTCCCTAACACTTCTTATATTTCAAAATTCGGTCTGCTGAAATTGGTTGTTGGAAGACCAGACCCAAGAGTTGGGCTTCCAACTATTTCATTCAAGTGACTGAAATTTAAAGGTGCTCAGTTTCTCTACCTGACACATTTCATGACTCGAAAGTTGGTCTATCGGAATTTGTTGTTGGAAGACCAGACCAAAGAGTTGGGCTTCTAACCTTTTCATCTGGACGACTGAATTTTCATGGTTTCAGTTGAGGCTTTCTGATATCTCACTTAGGCTTCCAACTCTCTTGATTGGAAGACTGGACCTCACTATTAGGCTTTCGACTCTCTAGTTGGGAGATTGGACTTCTTTGTGGCCTTCTCCCTAGCATTCACGCATTTCAAATGCTGGGAGACTGGCTTGGATCTTAGGCATCTGACCTCTTGCAGTAGACTTCTAATTTCTTTTCTTGGGCATCTGACTCTAGAGTTAGGCAACCAGCCTTGTGCCTTGGATGGCCAGACTCCTCAATTAGGCTTTTGAGTGTTGCATACTCTCTCTCTCTATCTCTCACTCCCGTTCTATTTCATAACGTTCACATAATGGCTATATTTTCTTTTGTGTATATATATGCTAGTTGAACAGTGAGTCTGTGTGGAATATATCAGTAAGAAAAATATTAGAGTGGAAAAGAGAAATTCTATTTTGAAAGGGAAAATTATTTTTGGTTTATTGGAGAGTTGCATTCATTGTTTCAAAGCCACTGATGTGCATTTACTTCTGATCTTGGCATGGTGTTAAAGTTCCAACAATCCTCTTTGAAGAGCATTCAAAGCTTTCACGAAGGCTTCATTATTGCTACTGCGCTATTAAAGAAAGAAGCTACCTCATGTTGAGCTCTTCAAATTGTTAAGTATTTCTTATTGAATATCTGCTCATTTATTAGGAGCATCTTGTATTAAACATTACATTTATTGTGTCCTGATTAGTGTTTCACATTGTGAAATGTGTGAGGGTAGAGGCCTACCTTTAGGTGTATATGTAAGGCTCGCTTGTGCCCAAAAATAAGTTTGCTAGCCAGGTAGGCTAGTGATGTTTAATGAATTTCCAAGAGATTCTTGGGGTATGGACGTATGTGCCGGGTTTGGCGCCGAACCACATTAAATCTTGTTTTGTTTGTATGTGATATTTTTGTGATTGCTTGCATAATAGTTTCACTTTACTATACATTATTTATTTGTGAAATAAAATATAAGAGCATATACTTGCTAGTTAATTAAATTTTTAAGAAACCCAATTCACCATCCCTCTTGGGTTGCTACATATGGGCAACAGGCAGCCATTCATTTCTTTTTTTTTTCTTTTTTTTCATTACAGGTTCATTCAAGGAACTTCTAAAAGCATTTCAACTTCCAGATTTCATTTCAACCTCTTCCAACTTGCTACAAATTGCCATTAAAATACATAAATCTTTACAAGAGCCCTGATTATAAATCTCAATTGAATAATTTGTGCAAAACTCCCAAAATAACACAAAAATTTAAAAATTCAGGGTGTTACATTATAACAAGATATTGATTAAGTTACTAATAGCATACTTGAGTTATAATGACTTAGATAAGTATGCATTCATTTGGAATGCATTCGATCATACAAAAGCTAGTAGAAGATTGAGGAAAGATGAAGTGATTCTGTGCATAGAAAATGAGTAAAGGTTGCTGCATTAGCTATAGAAATTTGCTTTTTATCTTTGCCCACAGGCTTGTAATAGAACTTAGTAATTGTTACTATGTACCGAGCATAACAAAGAATATCATATCTATTTTATGTTTAGTAATGGATGGGTATTCTTTTGAAATTAGAAATAAAGGTATTTCTATTTTTTGAAACAAAATATTCTTTGGTTCTACTGAATTGTTCAACGAAATTTATGTTCTTAATCTTCAAGCCCCTATTCTCAATATTAAATCAAAAAGATTAAAATCAAATAATTCTAGGGATTCAAACCTATGGCATTGTCGTTTAGGCCATGTAAATGAAAATTATTTAATCAAGTTACATAAAGATAGATACTTGGGCTCATTCAATTGAGAATCATTTGATGAATGCGAGTCATACTTACTTGGCAAAATGAACAAGTCACCTTTTACTGAAAAAGGTGAGCGAGCAACAGAATGTTTGGGTTTAGTATATTCGGTCATGCTTACTTGGCAAAATGACCAAGTCACCTTTTACTGAAAAGGTGAGCGAACAACAGAATGTTTGGGTTTAGTATATTCAATGTATGTGAACCTATTAACATTCAAGCCATAAAAAGTTTTCTTATTTCATCACATTCATAGATGACCATAGTAGGTATAGCTATGTGTATTTGATGAAGCATAAATCTAAAGCCTTTGAAAAGTTCAAAGAATTCAAATGTGAAGTAGAAAAACAAACCGGCAAGAGTATTAAAATACTTCGATCAGATCGAGGTGGTGAATACTTGAGCCATGAGTTCATAGATTATTTGAAGGAGAATGTGATTCTTCCTCAATGGACTCCTGATACACCACAGCATAATGGTGTATCCAAAAGGAGAAATCACACACTGTTAGACATGGTACGTTCCATGATGAGCCTTGCAGATCTTCTAAAAATATTTTGGGATTATGTGCTAAACACTGCCGAATATACCCTAAACCGAGTTCCATCTAAATCAGTCAACTTGACTCCCTATGGGATATGGTATGGAAAGAAACCATCCCTTAATCATTTAAGGGTTTGGGGCTATTACACTTATGTGAAGCGTAATAAATCAGATAAGCTTGAAGCTAGATCTGATAAATGCAATTTTATGGGATATCCAAAACACACAAAATGATACTACTTCTACCATCCACTTGAGAAAAAAAGTGTTTGTCTCAAGACATGCCATATTTTGAAGAATGAGGTAGTGAGAGTAAGATTGAACTTAGTGAAGCTCAAGAACCATAAATTAATAAAGACCGATTAGATGGAATGAGCATATGCTAAATATAGTGGGAGTTGAGCTAGAGACTCAACCCATATTCAGGCAGTCACTGCATGAAAAGCAACAGGTAGCTCCAGGTATACACCAGCTATATAGATCTAGTAGGATAATTCATATCCCTAAGAGATATGCATTTCTTATAGAGGATGATGAGCCTACCAACTATGAAGAGGCAATGTCTAACATTGACTCTGATAAATGGCTTGAGGCCATGAAATCTGAAATGGACTCCATGTATGACAACCAGGTATGGACCTTGGTTGATCCACCTAAAGTGGTAAAACCCATTGGGTGTAAATGGGTTTTTAAAAAGAAGACCGACATGGATGGTAATGTGATTACCTATAAGGCAAGGCTAGTTGCAAAAGGTTACAAGCAAAGATAAGGCGTTGACTTTGATGAAAACCTTTTCACCTGTAGCCATGCATAAGTCTATAAGGACTTTGCTTGCAATAGCAGCATATTTTGACTATAAGATTTTGCAGATGGATGTCAAGACAGCCTTCCTAAATAAAAATTTAGAGAAGGATGTATGTATGACACAACCAGAGGGTTTTGAATCCATTGATCCTAAGAAAGTATGCAAGCTATAAAGGTCTATTTATAAACTTAAGCAAGCTTCTAGAAGTTAGAACATCCGATTTGATGTGACAATCAAAGAGTTTGATTTCATCAAAAATAAGGATGATCCATATGTGTACAAGAAGGTTAGTGGGAGTAATATTATTTTATTAATATTATATTGATGATATATTATTAATAGGAAACAATGTATCATTGCTTAAAGAAGTAAAGGATTGGTTAACAGATAAATTCTCCATGAAGGAATTGGGAGAAGCAGCCTATATAATAGGTATAAAGATCTATCGAAATAGATTTAGGAGGTTGCTTGGATTGATCCAAAGTACGTACATAGATAAGATGCTAAAATGGTTTAATATAGAGGAATTCAAGAAGGGATTCCTGCCAATGTCACATGGTGTACATCTCTCCAAGGACATGAGTCCTAAGACCCAGAAGGTAAGAGAGTACATAGATAGGATACCATACGCATCAGCAATTGAATCCATTATGTATGTGATGCTATGTACGAGGCCTGATGTTTCTTATTCCTTGAGTATCATGAGTAAATATCAAGCAAATTCTGGTAAGAAACATTAGATGGCAATCAAGAATATCCTTAAGTACTTGCGAAGGACTAAGGATAAGTTCTTGGTTTATGGAGAACTCGACCTTATAGTTCAGGATTACACAGATTCTAGTTTTTAGTATGATAGAGATGATTATAAATCACAATCAAACTATATGTTCACACTCAATGATGGTGCAATCAGCTAAAAGAGTTTCAAGCAAAAGAGACCGCTGACTCTACGACTGAAGCCGAGTATATCGCAGCATCAGATGCAGCTAAAAAAGCAGTTTGGATCAAAAAGTTTATCACTAAACTTGGAGTGATTCCAAGCATTGTTAATCCAGTATTTTTGTACTGTGATAACAATGGAGCTATTGCACAAGCCAAGGAGCCAAGGTCTCATCAAAGGTCCAAACATGTATTTAGAAGATATCATGTAGTTAGAGAAATCATTGGACGAAATGATATAAAATAGAATGAGTCTCCACGGATGATAATATTGTCGATCCATTTACTAAAGTTCTATTACAGCAGAAGCATGATGGTCATGCTGAGTCACTTGGTATTAGATACGTGAGTGATTGGCTCTAGTGCATGTGGGAGATTGTTAGTGTGTACCCTAGATCCAATCGGATTATGCTAGTTTGTATACATTTCTTTATGAATATAAATCAAATTTATTAATTTTTTTTATCTATCCAAATATAATTTTTATATATGTTAGATATATTTTATCTGTGAGATAAAGTCCAAAAGAATGAAACAGTGCATATAAAATTTATAATAGAGATTATAAATTATGGGATCTAAAATTGCACATTATGGTTTATTCTTTAAATTTTTTAGTCAATGCATAGACAAGATTGGGCACTGTCGAATACTGCTAATACTAGCACACATTGCATATCTTCACCCTTATGGTGAGCAACTGATCTCTCAAGCTGAAGTATAGAGATACTTGGATAGGTATGTAGATGTTCATTATTGTAATGATGCATTGGATGACCCGCACAGATCCCATATGGATATTCTATATAGTGTCGATGGTTGATCTCTGATGATGGTGGTACGAGTGATCCTTTGACTTGAGATCTTCATTGCATCTCATGTGTGGAATGTCATGCTTTGATGACATGCAAACGTCGATCTAGCCACGGATGGCAAATATGATATCGATTGGATATGATATGAAGCACGTGAAGGTGATGTTTGATCAAGATAAGATTCATCTTTCTTGATAGAAAGGGTTATATCCCAAGGCCACTTGATGGATTAAATTGATTGTTAAATCCTTGCAAGGTTGAGCTGAAATTTGAAATGGTTTCGAAGTTCTAATTCATATAAGTCAATTTTTTTAAGATCAAGTAAATAAATATCAATTACATAATTGACACATTTCATACCACTGATTGATTTGGGATATGTGATGAAAGGATTTAATCGTACGGTAACCATTCATAAACAGGTATTGATGACCACGTCAGAAAAATCCTTAACACTTGGTGGTCATGATGCTTTGCTAGAGGCCTCTTATGATCTATAATCATGGATTCTTTGACTTAATCAAGGAGTTGATTTGGTTAAAGAATTGACTTGGAAAGGTGTTTATCAAAGTCATCTCTAGATCAATTAAGGGACATGATTATTACCAATGTGTCAAAGGACCTAATGGGTCATATACATTAAGGAGATTTTGGATGAAGTTAAAATAGGAATTAAGTTGGACTTAATTCGAATTTGATGATCAATTATAATCAAAGAGGAAAGTATTTTAATCCATTGATTGGATACCCAATTAGGCTTGATCCATAAGATGGATGGCTCAGATTAATTGGGATTAATCCCTTCTCCAAAATGATACACCATCTCGCACAAATAACCACCCCATCTCCTTCCTTCTCCCAATCGGCGAAGATAAAGAAGAGTTCTCTCTCTATCTCTTCACACAATCCAAACTTCTCTCCTTTTGGTTCATCAAGATTTCATCTTGATCAAAAAATTATTTTCTTTGATCAAGATTTGATCTTAATCAAAAAAAAAATTCTCTCTTGATTGATCAAAATTTGATCTTGAAATTTTTTTTGATTTAAAAAATTAATTAAAAAAGAAAAGAGGCACTAGCACCTCTCGCAAGAAGGTTATCATTTAATCATGAAAGGACATCATCCAAAGATCTTCGCGTCATCGTTCGAGACAACACGTGGACGGCTAGTGGTAAATCGTTTACCTACTTCATCAGTTTTTATCCCTAATAAAGAACACATGTATGATCTATTATTTAATCATGTATTATTTCTTTTGTTAAATGAATCTGTTCCTGAGGATCTTGGACTTTGAGAATTAAATTCGTATTATTTTTCTTTTACTGCATGATATATAAATTTGATTCATATAATGCATACGATATTCCCAACAACATGCACATTCAATACATCAAAACAATATAGTCAACAAACATATGATAATAGATAAGTCACTGGCATGACTATAGAGAATAAGTAGCCAAAAGTACATCCAATAGAGTCAAAATATAGTGAAATCCACATCCAAAGAGTGTTCTTTGGAGATGTAGAGGAGCCAAAAGAACCCTTTCTCTATCTAGAAGGTCAAGCCAAAGGGAAGCAAAATGAACAGGTGAGTTGATTGATAGGGTTTATAAAGACACATTTGGTCATGGATGGTCAATTTGTCTTTGGATAGTCAACTAGTCATAGCCTTAAGAATATGTCAAAATTGCTCTATAAAAAGTAGTCAACCAATCTTTAAGGTCGGTCAACTAGCCAAAGCTTTTACATAAAGCTTTTGGCTCTGTAAAATCAGTCAACTACCCCCTCAAAAGCAATCAATCTAACCAACTGGCCGACCCCCAATCACTTGTTTTATGCTCCATTTTTTTTTGTTATTTATGATTTTCAAAAAAAATTAATTGCATGTTCTATCAAACAATCACATATATATTAAGTATAAATCTTTCAAAGTTTCAAATTACAGTTCAACCATGCTTAACTCCCCTCTTATAGTGCAAAATCTATCTTTATTGAGGGGTTTTTATAAAAAATATCAGTTCACTAGTAATTAGAACCAACAAACTCAAGGACCACATCTCATTTATTTCTTTATATGATCTTTAATAAAGTAGTGTCTACTTTCAATATATTTAATTTGAATACTGGATAGGATTCTTAGTTAAGTTAATAGCACCACTGTTGTTACACCTAATAGATATGTGGTCTAGGGGCAAATTATAATCCATCAATGTATGTTTCATCTAGAGCATCTAAGTACAGTAACCTCTAGTTGCAACATATTCAGTCTTAGCCATACATAGTACCATTGAATTCTACTTCTTATAAAATCTAAATACTAGCGATTAACCTAGCAAGTAGTATGAGTCATTAGTGCTCTTTTAATCAATTTTACACCTAATAAAGTTTGCATCGGTGTATCCTATTAGGTTAAAACTAGCATTCTTGGATAAAAGGAACCTAGATCTATGGTATTTTGGAAATATCTAAATATCCTTTCAACAGCATGTAGAAGCGACTCTTTAGGATTTGTTTGAAATCTAGCACAAATGCATATACTAAGCTTCCTATCATACCTATATACTACTTTTCATTGATGCTCTTTCTATGCTTATCTTTGTTTAGATGGGTAGATATCCTTATAGGCATGCTAGTAGGTTTTCTATTCTCTATCCCAAACCTTTTGAGAAGTTTTTTTGAGTACTTAGCTTGTTGATAAAGATGCCTTCATCAATTTGCTTAATCTGGGATCCAAAGAAAAAGTTTAATCATCCTATCATACTCATTTCGAACTCTTTCTACGTAATATTAGCAAAATCTTGACATAAAGATTATTAGTAGATCTAAATATAATATCATTAAATAGATTTGAATTAAAATACTATCCTTTCTTAGAGTTTTTGTGAATAGTATGGTGTCTATCTTGCTTATGAAAAAATCTTTATTAATTAAAAACTTAGCCTTTTGTACTATGCATTGGGTGCTTGTTTTAAACCATGTAAAGCTTTTCAAAGTTTAAAAATATTATCCGAATAGAGATCATTTTCAAAATTGGGGACTAAAAAATATATACTTCTTTAGAAATGTATTTGTTTAAAAATACACTTTTAACATCCATTTAAAAAAGCTTAAAAATTATGTAAACTACAAATGCCAGTAAAATTCTTATTGCTTCCAATCTAGTTATATGCATGTAAGTTTCATCAAAATCAAACCCCTCTAATTGATTGTAGCTTTTAGCTATTAACCTTATTTCTAATGACAATTGTAGATTCATCAAATTTGATTTTAAAAACCTATTTGGTTCCAACCATGGGATGATCATTAGGCCTAAGAACTAAGGTCCAACTTGTTCCTCCTCAATTGAACTAGTTCATTCAGCATTGCTAAAATCCAATATGCATCATGTAGGGCCTCTTTACAAATCTTTGGCTCAATTTATGAGAGGAAGGCTAAATGATTGCATATATTTTTTATTGATACTCTAGTTTTGATGTTCCGAGAGATCTCTTATTATTTATTCTGTGCATACCTTCATTCTTTTAAAAGTTCTGTTATAACTTTAAGATATTCCTTAACTTAAAGTTCCGCTTAATGTTCTTCAAGCACTTTATCCTTTAAATTTTTCTGATATCCTCAATGTCATCATTAGAGCTAGACCTCTTTGATGAGGGTTGGCTTCTACATAAATTGATTCTTCAACTACTAAAATTCTCTTATCAAACCCTTCATATGTTATACTAGTAGATGAATATCTTAGAAAGATGTCTGCATTAGATTTTGGGTCAAATTTTCTAAAGTTATCTTTATTATTGTTCAAAATAAAGTACCTATAATCAAATGTACAAAAATAGCTAATGTTAGACTTTTTGCTCTTCCATAATTCATAGAGAGTTTTTTATTGATTGATATAAATAAAATTTAGTTTATAATATAACAAGGTAGTTTTAATTACTTCAGCTCCAAAGTATTTAGGCAAATCATTCTTGTTAAGTATAGTCCATACTACTTCTTTTAGAGTTCTATTTTTTTCTTTCCATAACTTTATTTTGTTTAGAGGTCCTAGATGTAGAGAATTGATTATCAACATCATTTTGATCATAATAAAGTTTAAATGATTGATTGTCAAATTCTCCTCCATGTTCACTTCTAATGCATGAAATATTAAAACCTTTTCCATTTTGAATTTTTTTACAAGACTTAGCATAGACATGAAAGCCTTCATCTTTACGTTCAAGAAAAGGAGTCCAAGTGAATGTAAAGTAATCATTAACAATTACTGATACATAGTGCTTGTCCCTTAAGCTAATAGTTCTTGTTAGAATAACAAATCCTTGTGTAATAGTTAAAGAGGCATAGAAGTAGATGCAATGTTTTTGGATTGAAAAGAAGACCTAGTTTGCTTACCATTTTGACATACGGCATAAAATTGATCTTTTCATATTAAATTTTTTAGCATGCCAAATAACTACTTCCCTTTTGGACAACTTTGATATTAAATCGATACTTGCATATTCTAATCTTCTATGCCATCTCCAACTATCATCATGAATTAGAAAAAAATATAAGAACAAGGTAGAATGAATATTATCTAAATTAAGAATATATATATATATATATATATATATATATTCATATCTTGTCCCAACAAAAAAGTCTTATTATCACCGATGCTTTTTACTAAAAAGTGAGTGTGTTCAAAGATTACTCTATTTCTTTTATTACATAGTTGATTAATACTAAGTAAATTATGTTTTAAATTTTTAACAAGCACAACATTTTCAATGATATGGAAAGTTGTTACTAATGTTACTGATGCCAATGATTTTTTCCTTTGTTATTGTCTTTAATGATCATATGTCTTAATGAATTTACCATATTTTTAAATAAATAATATTTATCATCACGTAATACTTAGTTTATGAATATTGCATACTTGTATATTAATTATGATTGCTATGATTATACTAAATATTGATTATTTGTTACTTATGATTAATTGATAAAGATGTTGGACTAATGAATAAGATTTAATAAGAGTAATGAAATTGAATTTAAGATTCTAAACTTAACTATGCTAGATGATTTAGATCCCTACCAATAGAGGTTATACGCTAAAAAAAATTATGACCCTGAGGAATATACTCGATTGATATTCTACCAGTAGGGGGTTATATATTGAAAAAATCCATGACCTTGAAAGATAATTTTGTTCATACCCTACTTGTGAGGATTATACATTGATGATATCCATAACCATGGGAATTATACCTTCGTTGATACCCTGTTTGGGGCTAAAACACTGGCAATATGGCTCTAATATAGTAGATTAGATGAGATTATTTGTTTTATTAGATGATATAATGAGAACTAAAAATATAAAAAAAATGAATTATTTGTTTTAACTAATAAATTATATCTATAACTATTATTATATTATAGATGGCTAATCACTATTACTAGGCTATGGGCTCATGATTATTTTATTTTTTTAAATATTATTTAGTAGCTACATTTCTTTTATTACATAGTTGATTAATACTAAGCAAATTATGTTTTAAATTTTTAACAAGCGCAACATTTTCAATGATATGAAAAGTTGTTACTAATGTTACTGATGCCAATGATTTTTTCCTTTGTTATTATCTTTAATGATAGTATGTCTTAATGAATTTAACATATTTTAAAAAAATAAATATTTATCATCATGTAATACTTAGTTTATGAATATTGCATACTTGTATATTGATTATAATTGCTATGATTATACTAAATATTGATTATTTGTTACTTATGATGAATTGATAAAGATGTTGGACTAATGAATAAGATTTAATAAGAGTAATGAAATTGAATTTAAGATTCTAAACTTAACTATGCTAGATGATTTAGATCCCTACCAATGAAGGTTATATGCTAAAAATATTATGACCTTGAGGAATATACTCGATTGATATTCTACTAGTAGGGGGATATATATTGAAAAAATTCATGACCTTGAAGGATAATTCCGTTCATACCCTACTTGTGAGGATTATACATTGATGATATCCATAACCATGGGAATTATACCATGGTTGATACCCTGTTTGGGGCTAAAACACTAGTAATATTACTCTAATATAGTACGATTAGATGAGATTATTTGTTTTATTAGATGATATAATGAGAACTAAGAATATAAAAAATATGAATTATTTGTTTTAACTGATAAATTATATCTATATACTGTTATATATTATAGATGGCTAATCATTATTACTAGGCTATGGGGCTCATGATTATTTTATTTTTTTAAAATTACAAAGAGAGTGTGTACGAGGAGAATAAAGGGATTTTTTATTAAGTTTTGTTAAGATTTAATATTTTAAATAATAGTTTGTAACTAAATGTTTATTTTTATTTACTTAAAAATTTTTAAATTTTAGAACTTAATACTACTAAGATGTGATATCATGTGTGTTAGTTAATTTATTAGTAAGCTACAAGTATGTTGACTCAAGTATTGATTTTGATGATTAATAAAAGATATGAGTATATTTACTATGTTTCTAATATATTTAACAAGTGTTACAGGGATTAAAAATGTTTGATCAATCAAAAGGAATAAAGAAACAAGTTTTAAATCAAAATGTCAAAAGAATTTTTCAAAGTTCAGAGCTTGGAGTCGACACACAAATGGTCAGGAGCCGATCCCAAGGCATATCTGAAGTTTTCTGAAATTTGGCATGGTCTGGAGTTGACACCCAGAGTTTTAGAGCTGACTCTAACCTGAGATACAGAGAAGCGTATTCTGTTTCAGTTTTCAGAGCCGACACCCAGTATTCGGGAGCGACACCTGAGAGTTCGGAAGCCGATACCTGAGTTTCTGGAGCCGACTCTAACCTGAGAACAGAGAGCGTATTTTATGAGCATTTCTGAAGCCGACACCTTCGAATTTCGGAGTCGACCTCCGAAAGCGACGAGCCGACACTTAACTTTGTCGGAGCCAACTCCTCAACAACTTTTTATTTTCTATTTTTGGATACCCGACTTGGAGCCAACACCTGAAAAGTTGGAGCCGACTCTAACCTATCAGGAACAGATTTTTTATTTGTCAGAACGGACTCCAATGGTAAGATTTCTTTTTACCTAACCTCTAACGGCTATTTCTTTGTGTGTAGAAAGATCCAAACATCTCACAACGGCTATATTTCTCACCTAAACCTGGATTAAAAGATCTATAAAAAGGGAAAATCATTCATTTGAGAAAAGAGAGAAAAATGGAAAAAGAGAGAGAAATCAAGAGGAAAGACTAGAGTCAGAAAGCTCAAAGAGAAATCACAAGCCTCAAGTTCAAATCAAGGAGATTTTCAAAGAAAGAAAGCAAAAGCCCAAATCCTCAACTTCTCAACTACAATTTCTGAAGAATCTGAGCTGAGGCTGATTCAATCTTTCAAAGAGAAGAGGAAAGAAGAAAAGAAGAAAAGCACACATTCAAAAGCTTCAATAGGCTTTTCTTATCCTTGTTTATTTATTGTTTATTTGCTCATTTGAGGAGCTTCTGTTGTTGCTAATTCAATCGGGGGATTGAATTAGTTGAGGTAGTTACCTCGGTACAAGCTAAGGTAGCTTGGTTGGGTTTTGTGCTGGTGAACCCGGAAAACCAGCTGGGTTCGTTGTGAAAAACAACAAGTTAGAGTTGTGAGCTTGTAAAACAACTCGACTGTAATCAGGATTATAGTGTGGACCCAAGAGTTGCTTGGGAGTGGACGTAGGTGTTGGATACACGAACCACTATAAATCTTTGTGTTTGTGCTTTGTTTCTTATCTCTCTCTATCTCTTTATTTGTGTTGCATTAACTTTGCACTTAACTCTGTTTTAATTGTTAAATTTTTTAAAGAACCCAATTCACCCCCCTCTTGGGTTGCCATCTGGGCCAACAATTGGTATCAGAGCTTGTGCTCATTTGTTTGATCTAACGATCAAGAGTTAAAGATCCAAATGGCAGCTCAAGCTGGATCTTCATTTGCTGAAGGTCAATCCACAATAGACCTCCTTTATTTAATGGTTCAATTATTCTTATTGGAAAGCTAGAATGAGAATTTTTATTCAAGCTTTAGATTATGAACTATGGAGTGTAATCATAATGGACCTAGCACACCCACACACTTAGTAGATGGTTCAATAGTTCCTAAACCCGAAAGGGATTGGAATGAGAACGATAGGAAAATGGCTCAGCTCAATGCTAAAGCCATGAATGTTTTATATTGTCTTTAGATGCAAATGAATTTAATAGAATTTCTACTTGCATTTCGCAAAAAAATTTGGGATAGACTAGAAGTTACCCATGAGGGTACTAATCAAGTTAAAGAATCTAAGAATTAATATTCTAGTGCATAAATATGAATTGTTTAGCATGGAACAAAATGAAACTATCACATGCATGTACACTAGATTTACTGATATTGTAAATGGTTTAAAAAGTCTTGGTAAGACTATACTAACTCTGAATTGGTGCGCAAAATTCTTAGGTCTCTTCCAAGATCATGGGAAGCGAAAGTAACTGCATCCAAGAAGCCAAAGACTTAAATGTTACCTTTGGAGGAGCTACTTGGATCATGACCCATGAGTCAAGAGGAAGAGGTCAAAAAGAAAAGAACAATTGCCTCAAAGCTGCAGAAATTGAGAAGAGCAGCAGTGAGAAGATGATGATGATGATGAGACTGCTCTCTTGCTAAGAAATTTAAAAATTTATGCAAAGAAGGAGACCCTTCCACAAGAAAAATTTGGAATAAAGATGGAAGGAAAAAGAAAAAGAAAGGACAAGGATAAAGAAAAGACCCTTGATGTTATGAATGTAAGAAACCGGGCATTTAGATATGAATGTCCTCAACTAAAGAAGGGTACAAGAAAAGAAAAAGGCATATGTTGCAACATGGAGTGACAGCGAAGAATCTTCATCCGAAGAGGAACAAAAAGAGTTGCAAACATTTGCTTCATGGCAAAAGAAACGATGAGGTAAGTACCGAAACTCATGACTTTACTTTGATGAATTATTGATGCTTTCAATGAATTAGTTAGTGATTTCAAATTTTGAAAAAGAAAACAAATTTTGAAAAATGAAATTAAATCTTGTCAAGGAAAAGGATAAACTAACACATGAAGTTAAAATTAAATCTGAAAAAAAATTTTTAAAAGAAAAGAATCAATTTCTAATGAAAATGTTAGTTAAAGAAAGAAATTGATAAATATAAAAATATAGTTGATAAATTTACATATAGCTCAGAAAAACTTAATTTGTTATTAAGTAATCAAAGAGCTGTATTTGATAAAGCTGGATTAGGTTATAGGCCTAACATGAAACAAAAGTATGTTAAAAATTTCTTTAAAAAGAACAATAAAAATGATGTTTCATGTTATTGTTGTAACAAAAGGACATAAATCTTATGAATGCAATTTTAGAAAAATTAATAAGAATTTAAATATTAAAGGAAAGAAAATATGGGTTCCAAAGGAACAATTTTGTTGCTACTAACCATGAAGGACCCAAGAAAGCTTGGGTACCTAAACATAAAGTTTGATTACTTTGCAGGAGTGTCTTGCGGCCAAAGATCAAAACGAAAGTGGTATCTTGATAGTGGCTGCTCAAGACACATGACGGGTGACAAGGAGCAATTCATCACCCTTGAAGATAAAAGAGGAGGAGTTGTTACTTTGGTGATAATGGCAAAGGCCAAATTATGGGATTTGGTAAAATTCAAATAACTCCATCCACTTTTATTGAAAATGTTTTATATGTTGATTGGTTTAAAGCATAACTTAATTAGCATTAGCCAATTGTGTGATAAAGGTTTCAAAGTTTCATTTGAAGCTTCTATTTGCACTGTTCTAATCCCATTGACAATAGCATTATATTTGTTGGAATAGAAATGGCAATGTATACTTAATTGATTTAGACAATTTGTCTACTAGTAACATTGCTTAATTGCTGATAATGCTAATGTAAATGAGATTGGATGGCTATGGCATCGTAGATTAGGTCATGCAAGCACACACTTAATTTCAAAATTAATTAGAATGGATTTAGTTAAAGGACTTCCAAAACTAGATTTTGAAAATAATAGAATTTGTGATGCATGTCAATTTGGAAAACAAACTAGAAATTCTTTCAAATCTAAAAATATTGTTTCCACTTCTAGGCCACTAGAGCTACTTCACATGGACCTTTTTGGACCTACTAGAACCACTAGTCTAGGAGGAAAGAAATATGGTCTTGTGATAGTAGATGATTATTCTAGATTCACTTGGGTATGTTTTTGGCTCACAAGGATGAGACTTTCTCGATATTTCTGAAATTCTTCAAGAAAGTCACAAATGAGAAAAACAACACCATAGTGTCTCTTAGAAGTGATCATGGCACTGAATTTGAAAATCATTTATTTGAAAAATTTCTGTATTGAAAATGGCATTCATCATAATTTTCTGCACCTAGAACACCACAACAAAATGGAGTTGTAGAAAGAAAAAATAGGACTTAGAAGACATGGCCCGTACCATGCTATGTGAAAGCCAACTCCAAAGTACTTTTGGGCGGAAGCTATAAACACAGCATGTTACATCCTTAATAGAGCTTTAATTAGGCCAATTCTTAAGAAAACTCCCTATGAACTATGGCATAATAGGAAACCTAACATTAGTTATTTTCATGCATTTGGTTGTAAATGTTTTATTCATAATAATGGTAAGGATAATCTTGGAAAATTTGATGCAAAATCTGATGAAGGCATATTCTTAGGATATTCAACATCTAGTAAAGCATATAGAGTATTTAACAAGAAATTTAATTGTAGAAGAATCATTCATGTAGTTTTGATGAGTCTTTAGCATCAAGTTCTGAAAAGATTGATGATGAGGAAGATACAAATTTTGCTTGAAAGAGATATTGAAAAATTAAATATAGATGTATCTTCAGATCATGAACAAGAAGCTAAAGATGATGACTCACCTAGGGATGATGTTATTGATACTACTCATAATGATGTAGATCTACCTAGAGATTGGAGATATGCTTATGGTCATCCTAAGGATTTAATCATAGGTGATCCATCTCAAGGAGTAAGAACTAGATCATCAATGAGAAACATCAATAATCATCTTGCATTTGTATCTCATTGAACCTAAAACTATTGAAGAAGCTGAAAAAGATAGTAATTGGATGTTAGCTATGCAAGAAGAATTAAATCAATTTACTAGGAATAATGTATGGTCCTTAGTTGATAGACCCAAAGGTCATTCTGTTATAGGATCTAAATGGGTATTTAGAAATAAATTAGATGAAAATGGCATAGTAATTAGAAATAAAGCTAGATTAGTTGCAAAAGGATATAATCAAGAAGAAGGAATTGATTTTGATGAAACTTTTGCACCTGTAGCTAGATTAGAAGCAATTAGACTATTACTTGCATTTGCATGTCATATGAACATTAATTTATTTCAAATGGATGTTAAAAGTGCATTTTTAAATGGTTTTATAAATGAGAAGTTTTTGTAGAACAACCATGGTTTTGAAGATCATGAATTTCAAATCATGTTTTTAAATTACACAAAGCACTATGGTTTAAAACAAGCACCTAGAGCTTGGTATGATAGATTAAGCAAATTTCTAATTGAAAATGATTTTTCTAGAGGAAATGTTGATAAAACCCTATTTTTGAAAAGAAAAGATAAAGATTATTAGTAGTACAAATTTGTAGATGATATTGTATTCGGTGCTACTAACAATCTTTTGTGTCAAGAATTTGCTAAGTTAATGCAGGGTGAATTCGAGATGAGCATGATGGGAGAACTCAACTTCTTCCTTGGACTCCAAATCAAAAGAAAGAAGGGAATTTTCATCAACCAAACAAAGTACACAAAGGAAATTCTCAAGAAGTTTGGTATGGAATCAAGTCAAACCTCTTGGAACACCAATGAGTCCTTCATGCAAGTTAGATAAAGATGAAGATGGTAAGAAAGTTGATCAAAAATATTATAGAGGTATGGATCTCTACTTTACTTAACAGCAAGTAGACCAGATATCATGTTTGCTGTTTGTTTATGTGCTAGATATCAATCTGAACCTAAAGAATCTCACTTAATTGCTGTAAAAAGAATACTTAGATATCTAAATGGAACTAAAAATGTAGGATTATGGTATTCTAGAGACTCAACATTAAATTTGATTGCTTATTCTGATTCTGATTATGCTGGATGTAAATTAGATAGAAAAAGTACAAGTGGTGCATGCCAATTTTTAGGAAGTAACTTAATCTCTTGGTTTAGCAAAAAGCAAAATTCGGTTGCATTATCTACTGCTGAAGCAGAATATGTTGCAGCTGGAAGTTGCTGTGCTCAAATCCTTTGGATTAAGCGACAACTTGAAGATTATGGTATAACACTTGATAAAACCCATTAGATGTGATAACACTAGTGCAATCAATTTAACTAAAATCCAATCAACATTCAAGAACTAAACACATTGAAATTAGATATCATTTTATTAGAGAACATGTAGCTAATAATGACATTTGTCTTGATTATGTTAATACTGATGAACAATTAGCTGACATATTTACAAAACCCTTAAGTGAAGAGAGATTTTGTTATCTTAGAGGAGAATTAGGAGTTTGTGATCCATTGGAATGAATTTTAAACTCCTAGGAATGATTATCTAGAATTCAATCAATTTCCTAATTTTCTATAATTTTAAGGATAATTTATCTAGATATTTGAACCCTTGATTCATCACATTCCAAAGTTTTTTCCAAAATTTGATGATTTTTTGACAAGTTTCCTTTGAAACTCATTTTTTTTTCTGAAACTGTCTGGAGTCGACACCTTAAAGTCGACGACCTTGGAGCCGACACCCGCTTCGGAGTCGACTCCACTTCGGGCGCTGACTGTGTTAGCGACCTGGAGCGACACCTCGCTTTGCGGGAGTCGACTCCAAGTGGTCCCAGGTTGATTATATTAGGGCAGAGTCGACACCTTCTCATTTTCTAATCTCTCCAAACCTTCTCCAAACTCTTCCAAACCTCCCAAAACCAAATCTCCTCAAATTAACCTTCCCTAGACTCAATGGCACCTAAGCGTAGGGGATCGTTTTGGAGCTGTGAACAAGGAAGCGACGGCAAGGTCCCGTCGTGAACCTTCCCCGGAGTTCCTCTTCAACTCACTCGTATCCTAGCCCTCCTCACCTCAAATAGATACCCTAGCTGGCCGTCATTACCATGGGAAGAAAGGTGGATTTTGATTTCTTTGAAGCCGAGGGTTTTGCTATTGGAGACAAATTAAAGGAGCTGGTTGGGAAAGGTATGTTCCTTAGATGTTCCCACTTATCCGCCCTAGTTAAGGAATTTTATTAATTTGTCAAGAGGAGATGGAGGATTGTCAGTTGTTAGAGGAAAAGAATTCATCTCACATAGATTTTAGGAAATCTTTTAGAATCCCTGTTGGGATTCAACATTCACAGTGAGAGATCAGGTGCTTTGTCAAGGATGTTAGGAAGAGAGACAGAGTTTGAGGAAGTTAGGGCAAATCAGTTGCCCTTGAGCTTAGATTTTACATAACATTTGTGGTAGGATCTTATTTCCCAAGACTGGTTTTGAGTATGTCTCAGAGCGAGACATAGTGATTATGGATAGTATTTGACGGGTCAGCCAATCAATCTTGCTGGAATGATGATTGGTACATGGCTGAGGCCGGGGCAAGAGGAGATCTTCCTTGCCTTATGGATGATCCTGACCATGGTTTTCAAAGTCAAGGAGTTGTTATTTCTGATAGTGAGCCATGAAGAAACCTTAGACACTGATTATTACAGCTTGGCTACTGTGCATAGGATGGGGTTTGTAAAGTGGATGGAGATGGGAAAGGAAAGGTCATCTGGATGAGAGAGCAGCTGATATTGGAGCTACTGCACCATCAGAGGCAGGTCCATCAGTGAGGCATCCATCACCAGAGCCTAGCAGATCATCACCACCCGGCACCTACTCCAGCTCCTGCACATGTACCAATGTCATCTATTGGTTTTTCTGATGTTCAGTTAGAGCAGCTTAAAAGTTATTTGTACTCATAAGGATGAAATGAAGATTGACAACAGTTTATGAATTTAAGAGAAATGTTTATTCTTTGGATGAAAGAATTGGTAAAATTGAATCCACCTTGGAGCTCTTCAGAATCTTTGAAGAATGATCTAAGAATATTTTTGAAGAGCTCAAAGAATTGTGGAGATTCTGAGATTATTCCAAATGCAATGCTGAGCTTCAGGAGAAAATTACTGCATGTGCATTTTTGATAGAAGACTAAATGAATTTGTAAGAACTTCAAAGTGAAGGAATGGAAAAATCTTAGAAGATTCAAAGACTTCTTAGAACTTTTTGATTACTTGTAATGTTCTTTGATGTAATTTGATGTTTAGTTTAGTTTATGTCTTGATGTAATGAAGTTTTTTTTTGATTTTGATGTAATGAAGTCTTTTTGAATATGATGTATTTTTATGTAATGAACTTTTGATACTTAATGAATATCATTTGATCTTTGAAGCATCTCTCAATTTTATCATTTAACTTGAAACTTAACCTTTTTGTTGATTACAAAAAAGGGGGAGAAGTAATTGATATTTGTATATGCATAAAAGTTAAAAAGAGGGAAAAGTATTTATATGGGAATAAATAATTAATTAATTGATTACATATAGAGAATAATTTGACAATGTGCATTAATTTGAATAATTTGATATGATTGTTTAAATCAAACATTAAAAGTTTATGCAAAAGTTCATAGGGGGAGCTACCTCATTCAGGGGGAGCTTAACTATGAAATTATTTGAAAATTTGAGTTAATTTATTGCTTCATGCATATACTCAATGTTTTTGTCATCATCAAAAAGGGGGAGATTGTTGACCCAATTATTGATTTTGATGATTAACAAAAGCATGAGTATATTTATATGTTTCTGATAGATTTGATAAGTGTTTCAGGGATTAAAATGTTTGATCAATCAAAAGGAATAAAGAAACAAGTTTTGAATCAAAATGTCAAAAGAATTTTTCAAAGTTCAGAACTTGGAGTCGACACCCAAATTCAGGAGCCGACCCCAAGGCGTATCAGAAGTTTTCTGAAATTTGGCACGGTCGGAGTCGACACCCAGAGTTTCAAGCCGACTCCAACCTGAGATACAGAGAAGCTATTTTTTTAGTTTGGAGCCGACACAGATTCGGGAGCCGACACTGATTTTCTGGAGCCGACTCTAACCTGAGAACAGAGAGCATATTTTATGAGCATTTCTGGAGCTGACACCTTCGGATTTCGGAGCCGACCCCGAAAGCGACGAGCCGACACTTAACTTTTCGGAGCCGACTCCTCAACAACTTTTATTTTTATTTTTGGATACCCGACTTGGAGCCGACACCTGAAAAGTTGGAGCCGACTCCAACCTGTCAGGAACGGATTTTTATTTAGAAAGACTCCAACGGTAAGATTTCTTTTACCTAACCTCTAACGGCTATTTTCTTTGTGTAGAAAGATCCAAACATCTCACAACGGCTATATTTCCCACCTAAACCTGGATTAAAAATCTATAAAAGGAAAATCATTCGTTTGAAAGAGAGAGAGAGAAAAGAGGAGAAAATCGAGAAATATACTCTGTGAAAAAGAGAGAGAAATCAAGAGGAAAGACTTAGAGCTCAAATCCATCAACCTCAGAAAGCTCAAAGAGAAATCCACAAGCTTCTCAAGTTCAAATTAAGGAGATTTCCATCTTAAAGAAAGAAAGCAAAGCCCAAATCCTCAACTTCTCAACTGCAATTTCTGAAGAATCTAAGCTGAGGCCCTGATTCAATCTTCAAAGGAGAAGAGGAAAAGAAGAAAAGAAGAAAAGCACACATTCAAAGAGCTTCAAACAGGCTTTTCTTATCCTTGTTTAGTTTATTGTTTATTTGCTCATTTGAGGAGCTTGTGTACTTAAACTCTATTTTTCATTAGTGTTTGCTAATTCAATCAGGGGATTGAATTAGTGGAGGTAGTATACCTCGGTACAAGCTAAGGATAGCTTGTTGTTGGGTTGTATGCTGGTGAGCCCGGAAAAAAGCTGGGTTCGTTGTGAGCTTGTAAAACAACTCGACTGTAATCAAAAGGATTATAGTGTGGACCCAAGTGAAGCTTGGGAGTGGACGTAGGTGTTGGATACACCGAACCACTATAAAATCTTTGTGTTTGCCGTGCTTTGTTCTTAGTCTCTCTCTATCTCATTTATTTGTGATTAGGATTTATCTACTTTGCACTTAAGCTCTTTCATATCAAAGCAAAAATTTTTTTAAAAGAGTTAATTTTTTTAAGAACCCAATTCACCCCCCCCCCCCACCTCTTGGGTTGCCATCTGGGCCAACAAGTATGCATTTTAAAATTTTTTAAATATATATGCAATAGAAGCAATAAAATATTGGATCTAATCCAATATTAGCCTACAATAGGATCATGATATAAAAATTATATATAAGGTGTAAAAGAAAAGTACACAGATCAAATTGGTGTAAATACAAATAGCATAGATCATATCTATATATATGGCCTAGGGCACTAGATCATATCTAAGTCACCAATAACTTTAAAATCTTACCTTTGGATGCTTAACGACTCTCACAGCAATGGAAGACAGTGGTAGGTAGTGCTTATGTGAGCCACACAAAGGTACATGGCCTCTACAGGTTAATCCACACTACTGATCCTGACCAGCCTCTTCGGAGTGCTAGCTCCTCTCTAAGGCTTCAATGACTAGGTTTTTTCTTTTCAATACTAGGGTGCTCTTGGAGTTGTAAAGAACATGGAGGATAGATTTAGGTGATGAAGATTTCTAGGAGAAAACCTTTTAGACCCGGCTTTATAGCCAAAATCCCCTTCATCCTAAAATCTCATCTCCCCATCTTTTCCTTTCCCAACGTTTTTAGCCAAAAATATCCCTTTTTAATGTCAATCACTAGTCCCATAAAAATGAAAACCATAAAGAGAAAAGGGTTGAAAGATAAGAAAGAAATCCTTTCTCTTCTTTTTCAGCTAAAAGTCATCCCTTTTAATGCTCATCATCAACCCCATAAAATAGAAGTTGTTGAGAGAAAATGGAAGGAAGATAAGGAATAGGGGGTAATTAGGAAGAGATCATTAACATTCCTTTTGAATTTAAATTTAAACTTAAATTTAAAAATTAGTTTAAAATTTAAATTCATAATTTGAACTCAAACGGGTAAGGGTGTTAACATTGAGCTCAATTGAACCTAAATTGAGTCCAAACCAAATCCCATTTGATTTGACCCGGATTTTCATAGGTCAATCAAATTGAGCTAGCTAGCAATCGTGTTGCTAATTTAATCCTCTAATTAATTACTAACAATTGGTTTCTCAGTCATCAAGTCAGGTAGAAATCCCTATGGTGTGTGACCCCATAGGTTCGAACACTAAGCCGATAATCAAAGTCGTCATCTAGCAATAACACCTGACGTTCGGATAGGTCAAAGGTTGCAAAGCAATAATCAAGAACCTCTAGCATACGGTTGCCATCTAATTCATTCCTTTGACCCCAATGCTCAAGATGACTTAGGATTTAACTGCCAACTCTTAATCAGCTCATCTATATAGTGTCTCAACTTCACAAGTCCTTTGACTTTTCATAAGGACTACCCTAGCCAAGGTTTTGCTAAATTAAAACACAGTGAGAAATTCACTCTAAACTATTTGAAGGGGTCAATCCCATCTACTGCTCCATAAGTACTTGGTTGCACCCAAAACCTTATGTCACTGGATTAAAAATCCCAAAGTACAGTAGGTTGCTTGCAAGCTACCATGATGATCTCAGGTCGGAGGAATACTTATACCCATATTCCTTCGCGAACACCTCTTAACAAAAGATCATTTCATAGATTGATCACATTCAGTGAGATGTTATACACATCACCTGCATGTTACCAGTATCACTACACTCCT